>JAZDUA010000078.1:1387500-1625000 GCA_038098605.1 Gryllus longicercus
AAGGACGGAGTTCGGCTAAGTCCTCTTTTTGCGTTTTCCAGAAATCGCGGAAAAAGTTTCTTTCTTTGTAGTAGTAAGAATGTTACCAATTTTCAGTGTACAAAATATCATTCATGTAGTTTATATAAACTATTTTCTTTCATCACAATATCAGGAATGATTTGGAATTCATATATATATTTAGCAACAACTTAATATAAGCTAGATGTTGAAATGAATTTAAAAATAGACTCCTACAAAAGGGATTAAATTGCATGTACAAAACGTCTTTGAATAGTGATTTGGAATTCTTTTATCCCATTTGTAGACAATTTGTGATTATTATTTTTTAACTTACGTTTGATTTTGAAATAAGTTCAATGATATTCTTTTTTTTTTTTCGAAAATACAGTTTACGGATTTGCCCGTACCGACACTACTTAATTCGCTCTATTTAATTTCTCGAAAAGTGTTGTCTCTATATACGTGATTTCAGAAAGAAGCGACAAATTGTTTTGTTTAGCGTCTATCTCCGAAACAATTAGTCGGTTAGGATTCTGGATTGCTCCATTTAATTTCTCGTAAAGTGTTCTCTATACATACGTGATTTCAGAAAAGTGGCGAAATTAGTGTTTTTCAAACTTTTTTACCCAATTTCTTAACTTTGCACCGTTTTTGTTTACCGCGTCTATCTTTGAAACAATTAGCCGCAATGGAGTCTGGTTAGCTCCATTCAATTTCTCCCTATATACGTGATTTCAGATAGAAGCGACGAAATTAATTTTTTTCCAAATTTTTCACCCAAATTTCTCAATTCTGCCACCGTTTTGTTTCGCAAACCTGACTAAACTAATTAGTCAGGTTTGCTCCATTAAATTTCTTGTAATTAAACTTTTGTGTCGAATTTAATCGTTTAATGTCATCTGGCAAGGTGTAAAATAATGTACATGTATTGTTTGTGAATTTTCTGTAGTGAAGTTTTGATGCTGTCACCTGATGAATATGATTACTGCGTCAAGTGTTATAGTTATAGACATCAGCGTTTGCTGAAAATATATTCCCCCCTTACGTAAGTAATTTTTAACAAAAACTACTGAGTCATATATCAAGAGACAAGGTGATGATAAAATACCTAGATTTATAAAGAGAGGCTTACATGAATCACGTGGGTGGGATTTGCTTATGATTCGTACAATTCGTTTTTGTAATCTAAACGTCTGGGAGCTGTAAGACGTATTTCCCAGAATATTATCCCATATCTCAGGCATTAAAAAAACAACTAAAAACATTAAAACAACTGAATGAATTTATATTATCTAATAACTACCATATTTGAAACCACAATTCGAAAATTCATCTAAATGGGCCGAATATTTAATTTTTAGTCTACCGATTATTTTGAGAATTAACATCTGAGTTAACATCTAGTTAATTAGTAAACGAGTAAATCGGAATAAATAAAATGGTAAAAAATAAAATTTTTTATGTACCACGAGCGTTAATTGGTTCTAATGACTTAAGACGACAAAACGCCCTCGCGCCAAAGGCCCTTGGGCGTTTTGTAACTGCTCGGTCATTAGAACCCTTATAACGCACTTGTGGAATAAATAACTATTAAAACAACTGAATGAATTTTTATAGTTTACTCATTAATTACCATATAAAATCGTAGTTATTTTGAAAGCATAGACAGATAATTCAATTTTATCAATATAGATTGTCTCTAAATAGAGCAAATGTTACTAAAAAGGCTACACGCAGGGTCAAGTCTCCTTCGGGATCTACTCACGTTGAAGAGATAGCAGTTCGTAATCTCGCCGCCAGAGATAGCGGTCTGTCGGCATTTTGAAGGCCGCCGCGGTCGATCTCGGAGGCAACAGCAGGTCGTCACGATAAGTTTCCCACTCGCCCCGCAAGATTGCGCAAGATTGCGCAAGATTGCGCAACATTGCGTCCCGTGCTGTCAACACTCTCCCAGGCATCCCGTCGTAGCAAGTGAACAGGAGAGGGGAAACTCTTCGCTTTAAAGCGGAATACGTCACAGTTTCCGGAACATGGTTTTTTACTGGCAGTCCGCGTTGTCAGCTCGCATTAGTGACGAATTCACAGCTGTTGAAGTAGCTGTCTCGAACTACGGGGCTGTTTGGAACACCTATATAACTGCAGTGACTTGTGTTTGTAGTTAGATCTTTGGATTTGCGGTGGGAGTTTCTTCTCTGAGGCAGGTGACAGCAAAAGACAACGCCGACTACGACGAGGTGAGTTCAGTACTTTGTAGAAACTATCAAAAGTTATAGAGTTTTCGACCAAAAAGTGGTCAGTGAATTCGGAAATCTTTAACTTTTCAAATATAAGAACGCGAGTATTTGAAATATCTTAACAAAGTCTGCGGATTCGATTTAGAAATCTGGATATTATTTACTGTTTGTTAACATGTCATTAATTATTGACACATAGTCAGAGATTTCTAATGCACAACCTAAATTTACATAATAATTTTCATTGGAAATATCCATCTTTGGACGTGCTTTTTTAAAAACAGTATTTGATACTTATAAATGATGGCTAAAACAACAGTTTCATATCCTATCTAGTAAAAAATATTAAATAGATATATTTAACAGAAATCGCTGGCCCATATATCTCAAAATACGGCTTTTGAACTCGGTGATATTCACCGACCGTAGGATATATTACATTTATAGTGTGAAAAGGAAAGCACGAGTTGGAGATCATATTGAACAATAATTCAACACACAGCCTGAATAAAAATTAAAATGAAAAAATATAAAGCCTGTTGTACAGAATGAGATTTTTCATTTAACGAGTTTTATGAAACACACACAAAATGCTTGAAGAAATGTTTCATAAAATGTGCTGTTGTACCTATAAATTTTTCGTAAAATTGTTTGGCCTGTTATGTGAAGGTCCTAAAATTAGTAGGGAGTTTGTGCACCCTCTAACGTTAAAGCAACCTAAAATACCATCGATCTGCGCATGCGCAGTTCAAGTTTCGTGTATCATCTTAGTGAATCTGCGCATGCCCAGAAGATCGAGATTGCTGTCGACTGCTGCCCGTTAAGGCGTGCATAAACTCTTTGTTTCGGCCTCTTGTTTTGTACTATGATTATGATTAAATGCAAAGAGACGTCGATAATTTACAAGTGAGGGTACTTTTGATATTCATGTGGAAGCGCTTTTCCCTCAACCACAGACAACCAACATTTTTGTCATTTCGAGGCTTGTTTGCTCATCCTCTTTCAAGAAAACTAACCCAACCTACGCCTGGACGCAAATATGGAGCAATTTGTTGTCGCGTCAGCTTCGGTGTTCTCTCACCAGTAGCATTGCTCACGACGACATTCGCAAATGCTGATAGGTTGTTGTTCCTGATGAAGTTTTAATGAAAATAGGATATGTTCTGTTTTATAAAACTCCAAATGTTACCACGTGAAAACTAGACTTTATTTAATGCATGTTTTACAAAACAATTTTACAAAATGTATCACCGTGTAAAACAGGTACAAAGCGAACTTCAAAATCTCAACAAGCTTCATAAAAAATAACTTGGAACAATTGTTCAGTCTTTCGATTCTACAATGATCTGTTGGTGACATTTTTTTAAAGAATGCAATGTGTAATTAAGTAAATGTAGATTAAATTATTACCATGTTCATTCACTTCAATTTTCTCCGGTTTGTTGAGGGAGTTCTTTGTTGATTGATTTACTGATTCCAGGCACATTTACGACCAGGGACATTGGTGCTGCAAGTGTAGTACATGTTTTTCCTCGGGAGGTGGTGGTGACCTTCCCCTTCATGTATGGCGATTTCCGGCGCCGACCTACCGTCGGTTACCGGTTTTCCCCCAACCAGGTATCTCCATCGGCGGGGTATCGCCCCAGACGGGACAAGCTCTATGCTCCCGACCGGTCTGCCGGCATGTGTGCTTGTGTCGGGTGTGTTAGCGAAAGTGTGTGTAAGGGGTGAAGGTAGGACAAGGAAGAGGAAGGAAAGATCACGTGCGGTCCGTAGCCCGTTTGTTAGGGTACTGCTCCGGCATTCGCCTGGTGTTGACCGGAGAAACCACAGAAACCTATCAGAGCAGCCGGCCTCTAGGATCCTCCTCCAGACAGCGACTGAATTCCACCTGACATCCTAGTGCCAAAAATCTTGCTAATGCCGGGACTTGAATCTAGGACCTCTCGGTCAGAGGCACTGCAGTGACGTCAGTTGATGCATTGAGCTACACCTATTCCGATTGTAAACTGTCATTGGCCCCGTGTGAATCAAAGAATGCAGGGTAGAACAATATGTAATCCTACAGATTTAAGTTTTGTTTTCTTTGAAATGTATCTAAAAAATCTTTTGTCTAAACCTTTACAAGCGTTTGAATTACTGGATTCATGAATGCTCATTTTTTATTGGTTTTAAAATTATACTGTGTTTGTGAAAAGAGCGATTTTCGTAACAAAATGTAGCTTCACTATGGGCACGCGTTGTTGAACTCCCCTTTTGCTTGTAGTGGTAGGAGGTAAGGGTGAATTACTATTTTCTTAGCTATGCAGAAAATCAAATGTGCAGTTTGTTTTCCGTAGCAAAAACGTTTTCTATAACTCGGGAACGAAAATTTCTAGTTTTGAAAATGTTGCTAATCTCGCGCATTTTTAAATTTCATTGTTTATAACTATCTTTAACTTTTATTAATTTTTGTATTTGTTGCTTTTGAATTGACGCAACGCGTCTTTAGGCCCCTGAGGCGTTGAGCGCTTCACTTTCAACTGTGTATAGTTCAAACATGGAAAGGGATTTTGGAACTCACGAAAACGTGTGCAGATTATGTTCTCCCCCATGTCACATACAGTTTTTACTATATAAATCTAAAATTTTGAAACCAAAAAAGGATGTTCGGTTAATTTAACATTTACAACAAATACAATTTTATCCTTTATAATATTTTTGCTGGATTGCCTGTTATTAAGGGAAGTATGTTTGCTTCTAATTCTGTTAATCGATACAATCAATTTCCTAGGCCAACTGACATTTAAAAATCAAGATTCACGTGCGAAATTATTATAAATGGATGAATAGGGTCGAGTAGTCAACCCCGGTATACGCATAAGGAACTGGCCATCTAAGGGCAGCCAACTTGCTCTATGCAAAACAATCAGAACAGAGAACGAAAATATATAAAGAACTATGTAATATAGCTCACAAGTCACAGAACTTCAACAAAACTCTTGATAAAAAAAACTCTTGTTGCTCTGAGACGAAAAAATTGTTAACTTACTAATATTTGTTGCGAACTAAATATTGTAATACTACTAAACTACATTTTTTTCCATTTTCTAGCCCGATTTAGCGATGGTGGAAACCCAACAAGGTGACGAGCGACAGCGCGACATCCCTCCACCGCCATCTTGGTTAGACAAGGGCCTTATTCAACAAGCGCTATGCAACGGCGGAGAGGAAAACTTGCAAGTCGCCGCTCTTGATGTGACTCTTCCTATCCCCTCGGGCGAAAACTACAGCAGCACCATCTACCGAGCAAAGGCCACACTCACTGACGGACAGCATCGCTCCTTCATTGTGAAGGGGCCCTCTCCAGGAGCGACGTTGGCCAACATGTCATCCGAAGGCGGCGTGTTCCAGAGGGAAGCCGAGCTATTGGGAACCCTCATCCCGCAGATGCAGGTTGGAAGGGCGCGTTGATTTATTGATTGACTCATTGTTAGTGAATCCGGGCGCGTCAACTATTAAGATCACTAGTCCCATAAGTGTAGTGCATGTTTTTGTTCGGGTGGGGGGGATGATTTTGTCCCACTGCGTGGTGACATCCGGTGCCAACCTACCGACGGCTGGCGGAATTTTCCTCAACCAGGTATCTCCCACCAGCGGGGCACCGCCCTAGCCGAGACCAGCTCTGAGCTCCCGAATGATCACTCGCCATGTGCGATAGTGTAGTGCATGTATGTGTGTTTGTCAGTAAGGGGTGAGGATAGGAAAAGGAAGAGGTAGGAAAGATCGCGCGCGGTCCGTGGCCCGTTTGTTAGGGCACTGCTCCGGCATTCGCCCGGTGTTGATGGGAGAAACCATGGAAAATACCGATCAGAACAACCGGCCCCTAGAATTCTCCTCCAGACAGCGACTGAATTCGTCCTGGTGTCGAAAATCCTGCCACCGTCGGGACTCGAACCTAGGATCTCCCGTTCCGAGGAACTGCAGTGACATCAGTAGATGCCCTAAGCCACCTCTCACGGTGGGAGGGTTGGTTGTAAACTCATGGTGGATATGAAACTCTCCATATAAGACATGTTTATGGATGGATTTCCATTTCTAAAGATTTTACGTGTAGTGTTTAAATCCATATTAATTTTTATTTAATATTTATTTATTATTTTATCTAATAAAAATGAATCCATACTAATATAAACAAGTATTATCAAGAATGAGTAGATGTCATTGTTATTTTCGTCATGTCCGAAACTATCATGAAAATATTTGGTATAACATTACACTATAACGTGACTGCTTGATAATTAAGAAAATTCCCTCCCGCATTGCATATAGTTATCCGAGGATGAGCGTATGCTTCCGCGGCCGGAGTCAATACATTCTTGGCTATCCAGGATGATCCGCGTCTTGGTCAATTGAACTGACGTTTCGGCCATCTTGCCGTGGCCTTCTTCAGAGCTATACTGTTCAAAAAAGCAGTTGAGCTAAAGCAGTGTAGCTAAAGCTGAGTTTAGCTAAAGCTGAGTGCAGGTAAAGTCGAGTGTAGCTAAAGCCGAGTGTAGCTAAAGCCGAGTGTAGCTAAAGCCGAGTGTAGCTAAAGCCGAGTGTAGCTAAAGCCGAGTGTAGCTAAAGCCGAGTGTAGGTAAAGCCGAGTGTAGGTAAAGCCGAGTGTAGCTAAAGCCGAGTGTAGCTAAAGCCGAGTGTAGCTAAAGCCGAGTGTAGCTAAAGCCGAGTGTCGCTAAAGATGAGTGTAGCTAAAGTGGACGAAACCTAATGTCGACTCAAGCTTAAGTTCACGGTGGCTAAAGCAACTTCGATTTATTATTTTTAAGCCCATATTCCTCGTCTGTGGCAGGCTCTTTTAGAAGATGCAGCCCCCGGCCGGTTCCCACCATTGGCTCCACGTTGCTACCACCACGGCACCTCCCCCGTGGAGTTCCTCGTGCTGGAAGATCTGACACCTGCCGGCTTCAAGATGGCGAACCGGAAGCGAGGACTTGGCCTGCGGCACAGCCTGCTTGCGCTTCGAACCCTGGCCCGCTTCCACGCCGCCTCGCACGCGCTCTTGCGGCGACAACCGGAACTGGCGGAGAAGTTGGGCAACACGTGGAGAGCGATGTACAACACGATGGAGACCTTCGTCAAGGGAGAAATGGGGGCTGCGGCTGAAGCTTGCCGCTCGTGGCCTGGTTGTGAAGACTATGCCGATCGCTTGGACAAGTTCAAGGTTATGTTTTTCGAACTTAAAATGTATTATCATATTTAATTTGCATGAATCAATAATTTAGACATTTTCAACATCTTCTTAAAAGTAACGCCAATTGTTTCTTTATTTTTTTCTCAGAGAGAAAATTATGCTTGTAAAGATGTGCAGGTCCTATTTTTGTGTAATTTTCAAGAAAATTGTAACATTTAGTTTTTTTCGACGTTTTGCACAACTACATTCATAATTCAAGGTAGAGTTTATTTTCGTAATGAAATCTGGTCTACAAAATTAAGTCTTTAAAGATCATGTAAATTGTTAAATAATAGAATTTTCAGATAGTTTTTCGTGAAATAATAACACATTTATAAATAACATTTTCTACAAAATATCTTCAATTTTTTTTTTACAAATAGATTACGCAAAAAAATAATAATAAAGCCAGATCGTGTCTAAGGTAAACGTTTTGCAATTTCGAATATTGTAAAAGTTTAATATTTATTCGGCGATGCCCCAAAACGAAGATATTGAAGGTAGATATTTCTTCTTAATGCAATCGATTCTTTAAAATTAGATCATGAAATAATGTCAACAAAAATCTCTCATTTGCATTTTTCGAAAATTCATATTTCTTTTTCTAGCATCGGGAAGGTTGTTTTTTACTTGTGGTGCTTGAATGTGGTGAGGGTATCTGAATAGGGTAACTTGTGTGGCGTTCTAAACTTAAGAAACTGAGATTGAATACAAAGATGAGAGAAAATTATTGCTGGAATGGAAACACTTTTGCGGGTTTTAAGAGTATTATAATATTACGAAACAGTTACAATGAATACGAGAAAATACATACTGTTGCTGCACTACTAGTTCACTGATATTTTTATTCACTTTTACCCCGAAGACTGCTTTTAATTGCTTCCCGTAATAGGCCTTCTCGCAAATATGCTCTATAAAGTGACAACAATATTAGTGAGTTGTCTATTGTGAATTGTTTCACAACGGAGAGAGCATCTATTGTCCAATATTTGAAGGTTTTTGCTAAAGAATTTTACAGGGTTTTGGATTTGAATGTCCCATATGCAATCGTCATTTTCACCCTGTGTTTGAGGCATAGATTAATTAACGTAAGACAACTCAACAAGAGCTTCGTGTTACGTTTTGTTACATATGAACACTATGGCTAGGTATTAAGATAACAAATGAGTTATAGTTGTTTCGTGTTATATAATTTGTCTAGAATTCAAACATCCTATGGATTGTAAACATTTAATGGGCTTATTTTTTAATTTGAAATAGTAATTTTAATACTAAAAGTAATTTGGATGCTAACTTTCCTCATTTCTTAACATTGAATAATTAACATAACAAAACATTTGTTAGATTTGGATAGCTTAACATTATAGCCAGAACGTAAAGCGATGCTGTTTGTAGTCGAGTCATGAGTTACAATGATGGTTATTTCTTTGTGTAGGTCGTTGCCATTGATAAGTTCACGGAGCTAAATGACGCTAAGCCAGGTGCTTTCAACGTCATCACCCACGGAGACTATTGGGTAAACAACATGATGTTCCGTTATGAAGAAGGGGAGCTGAAGGAATTCCGAGCAGTTGATCTTCAAGTAAGTATTTAATAACGAAGACGTTATTTTATTATACACTCGTTTTATATTCGTTAGAAAAATATTTAAAAATAAATATTAAAAATATTTAGCTTTAAATACAAGCTAAAAGCATACACATTAAATACAATTATTCGTGCCGGCAAAGTTTAAATTTTAAAATAGCAATTATATAATCTTTGTGATAGTTTTTGTATAATTTTATAATTGTCCTTATATTTAAAGTATTTCATATAAGGGGAGCCAGAGGAGGTTCAGACTACAAAAATTAGATTTTTGAAGATTACATTGAAAAATCATGTGTAATTTTATTTTTGAAACGACTCAATTTCATTATATATATATATATATATATATATATATATATATATATATATATATAGGGACGTACTATTCACTACATTTATTTTTAGAAGGGGCAAGTGTCTTCGTTCGTGAATGGGCCTCTGAGGGTTTGGCGAAAACATTGGAAAAACTTAATTATCAGTTTTTTAAACAAATAAACAATTTATTACTAAAATCACAAATTTAGTACATCAATTCCAGTCTACTTAATTCCCGTTTTGGTACGAAGATTATACCCATGATATCAAATTACACAACACCTTGAATACTAAAAATAGTTCGTTTTTTCTCGGATGCTCCCCAGCGGCTGCGGCGCTCGGCGGCCTTCGGACGATCGACCTTCGCTCGGAGGTCCGTGGCCCCGGCTCTTCGCGACGGTAACACGACATATTGACAACAATATGAATTTAAGTAAATTGTCTGTCCCACAGATGTCTCACGCAGCCTCTCCGGCCATCGACCTCATATACTTCCTATCCAGCAGCGTCAGTGACCTCATTCACGAGCACCACCAAGATCTGCTGCTGCGGGAGTACCACTGGGAACTCAAGGAGACCTTGGAGCTCCTTGGACTTCAGGTAACGGAAGACTGGCCACTTGCAGCAACTTGACGCTCCCTTTTCGGACTTTTATTCATCGGTGTTTCTGGGCGCGTGAACTGCTATGGTCATTAGTCTCGTACGCGTTAGCGATGGTACATTCCGAGAGATAGGTATTTCTTACCCCTCTGAAACGATAGAGCCGGCTCAAAATACTTTCTGAACGAAAACTCTTGGTGTTTTAAATATAAAGATTTTTGCAGTTTTCTAAATGTCAAGACGTTCTAATGAAAATCGGAAATGTACCATATTTATAAACACACTTTCTTCTACTCGAGCAAAAAAAATTGAGATAGAATTTTCAGCCATTTTCTAGAAAATGTTAAAAACGTCTGATGCGCTTCACGTTGAGTACCCCCCCCCCCCAAAATGACATATTTTAATTATCTCATAAACAGCACAACCAGATTACTGTTGCCGTAATTACCAAGTTTCAGTTGACAAGCTTTTAATTTAACAAAGGTAAGCGTGTCGCCTCCATCCATTCATCCATCCTTGTATAGAAATCGATTTTCGGTCACACAATTGCCTGCATATCGTCTCTAGCAGCACTCATCTTTACACTCTTTGGAACGACACTAACAGACTAATACGTACGACTAATGTGTACGAAGTTACTGCTCAAAAGAGCCTTAACACGGATTTTACAAGTTCAGATCTTGTTGAGTTGATGTCAATACTTTTCATCCTTATACTACAGAATACGGAAGAACAGTTAAAAGTGACAGCTGCCTCGAAAGGAATCTTCACAGCAAAAGTTGGCCCTTGACGAACCAGGAAAAAAGGCTGAATTCATCAAGTCTTTGGGATTACCGCGGCTTCTGCGGCTGAAACTCATTTCTCCTGGCGGCAGGCGCATCTGGCGGAAAAATACATGGACTATTTCTCGTGGTGGAAAACGTGTTGCTAGCTAGGCACTCGCAAAGAATGTGGCGAGTCTCGTTGGAGATTCACTAATAGTGATAATCACTAATAATGTTCATCCTCTGCCACTTCCTTCCCTCAGAGTGCTAACAATTTCACACATGGTAAAATTGATGATGATAAAAGAGAAAAAACAGCACATTCCAAATTCGTTCTAACTGGCTGTGAATATGTCAGATGCGAGGAATTCTGCAAAATACGACTACATTTTCTGTCCACGAGATGAAACCGGGAGAGACGGCTCAGTCAATCAACTGATGTCACTGCAGTCCCTCTGATCGGGAGGTCCTAGCTTCGTGTCCCGACAGTGAGAAGATTTTCGACTTTAGCTTAACAGTTAGGTCGAATTCAGCCGCTGTCTGGAGGGGAATTCTAGCGGCCGACTGCTCTGATCGGTAGTTTTCCGTGTTTTCTCCGATCGACACTACCGGCAGATGCCGGAGCAGTACCCTAACAAACGGGCCTTCCTTGCGCTATCCTCACCACTTACTAACACACACTTACACTAGCATGGACTACGCTACCACTCATGCCGGGAGACCGGTCGGCAGCCTAGAGCTTGTCCCGGCTGGGGCGGTGCCCCGCTAGTGGGAGATACCTGGTTAGGGAAATCCGTGTTAGCCGACGGTAGGTCGGCGCCGTATCTCGCCATCCAGCGGAGAACTACCGCCACCTTTCGAGAAATAGCATGTACTACACTTACGGAACTAGTGACCATAGTAATTGACGCGCCCAGGATCGCTGTCAATCAATCCACGAGATAAGGCAATTATCCCTCCATCGGCGGAATTCTGCCCAACATGGTATCCCAGGTACGCAACTCAAACTTGGATGCGTGACGTGTGATTGCAGTCGCCGTCGCTGGAGGCGCTACTTGCGGCTGTGGACTTGCACGGTCCGTTCTCGCTGTTCATGGCGCCATCCAGGGCCATTGTCAGGGCAGAGAAACCCGTTGACATGAACGCCATGTTCGAAGGGGACCACTCCAGCCTGCTGACTCTTTACGAGCATGCGGAGGTCAAGAAATGGATGCAGCGCGTTCTACCGGACTACGCGAGCAGAGGTTGGCTGCCTGCTTGAGCGCGTTCAAAAATTCGTGATGGCGACTCAACGCACGATCCATTGAGCAGATGCTTGTAACGAACTTTCTGCAGTTGCGCATAAAAAAGTTTCTGAATTAACCAAATTCAATTTAATCGTTTCCCCAAAAACAAATCATCCCGCCTGACTATTCGAATAAACCAAACGACGTTCAAAAGGAGAGCAAGAAATGGATGGAACGCGTACCACTGGAGTGATGGCTGCCTGCTTGAGCGTATTCATGAATTCATTGTCGCAAACTCTTCAATCAATTCTCTGGACTTTTTGTAGTGTACGTGTTGCGGACGAATTTCATGAACGTTCTGAATTGACCAAAATTCAAATTAATTATTTTCCAAAACCTAAAAATTAAAACTCAAGAATAACTAGTCGTATTAATGAATGACAGTTTTTTGCATTTTGGTACTTAGTTTCCTATTTCCTTCGGCGTCTAAAGACCACTTTAAATGGTCATTTTTCATCATTTTTCGTCGATACTGGAAAGTGACGTGCCAGACTGGATGTAATTTGTTCGAAAAAAGACGTATTCCTCATTTCCGGTACAGATTTCATTCAGTTTGACTACCGCGCTCCTCGCGTCTCTTTTTGGAACTTTTCTTGTTTCCTCGACGTGTGTTGCGATGTGGTACTTTTGTGGAGTTTCGAGAGTGTTCTAATGTGTTGAATTGTAATGTGAAGTTTACGTAGTGAGAAATAAAACATATACATTGTCTAATATTGTTCCGTTCCGTGTTCAGTCCTGATATAACCTAACTTAAGTTGTTGCTATAAATGAATGAGCTAGAATATATTAATCGCGTATTTTTTCTTGAAAGATGACCTTGCTTCCCTTCTCAGGTACAATAAACAGTTGAAGGCAAAAGCTCGCAGTGAGCACTGATGACAACATTCGAAACACATCGTCACTGGCACGAAATACAAACTATTTTCCGTTGAAAATGCCCGTGATTTTCTCCAAAAAATCTAAAGAAACGACGAAACAAGTGAAGATCCATCACAGGAGATACTTGAAATTTCTGAAAAAGTTGTGAAGGCACGCTGATCGTCCAGAGATTGGCCATACCCCCACACTACCCGCATTTCTTCAATCCATCGTTCAAGAAAAGTTGCGTGAATAATACCAAACAGAGTGGCTGTTCCTAAAGTTTCAGCGCTCTTGGTGGAGGCTCGCCGAACTAGTGGCTGCCATGTTTTTTAAGACAAAAATGGCGCTGTATTCAACTGCTATACTGAATCGGCGTTGTAGTGTTGTTCGTATCATAACTTATTTCTTTATTGTTTTTCGTTTAAAGGTATTTAAATAACGGTATTGCAATAACATTCACTTTCAGACTGTGTACTAACTACAATAACATTTCAATAGCTTGCATTTTTATGACAACAATAGATGCAGGAAGCAACATGTATTTAAAGTTCCACAGTTCGCTCTCATAACAAACTATCATCCCGTTTTTAAATGATTGGTTTTTGATCGTGAGAAGACACAATAAGAGGAATTATATTATGCGCTGCCTGCGCCCACCGTCCACAGCGCCAAACGTAATGCTAGAATTCTTTGTTTCCCAGAGGGCGCTGCCTTAACTACAAAAACATGGCTTCCATTTGCTTCAAAAATGGAGACGCTTCAGACCCTCTATACTATAGTAAATTCTAGCTCGTTGCCTTAAATTATGTGTTCGAATATTGGTTTTCAGCGATTTTTACGGCCTCCAAAGGAAATATTTTCACTGCGATTGCGTGCGGAAAACGAAATGATCGTGTAAAACGCTTGTTCAGGTCATCCAGCTTTGATACCGAAACAGGGTTGCATAGAAATGAACGTTCCTTTTCTATCCATTTTCTGTACTGATAAATGATCGTTTGAAAACTTAAATGATTAGCAGGGCCTCTTGCCGTAGAGCTCGTCGATCGACGATCGTCGACGCTCGTCGAACAACGATCTTTGTATCGATTTATTGTTCAACGGGTTTGTACCGATAGTATTCAATAGCGACGTTCTATCGAAACTATCGATACTTCTGACAATTGTGTAATACTGTCCGAATCAATTTTTAATTAAAATGTATTCCTTTAAATCATTTTTAATTACAAATATTCTAGCAACAAACTTCATCTTCTACTGACCTCTTATTAAATGTAAAAATATTGAGATCACTGGTTCAATCTATAGTTCGACCTCGTATTTTCGTAATAAGAGAAAGACAATTTTCTCGTTCTCGGTGAACGTTAATGAGCGATAATTGTTTGAGTAAATACACCAATGGCCTTTGTGCGCGGCGAGTGCGAAGAGTATGTGATATTTGCCTAGGTTTTTTCTTGGTGGCATTGCTGAAAGAAAATCACAATATTTTCACATTTTCAAAGAAGTGTGCATTTAGTGACAAAGAATTTATTAGAAAGATTGGTAAGATGTTATTTGAATCAACATTTTTATTATTTGTTTTTGAAAAAATATCTCAATTAGTCGAACATAGACGACTTTTTTTAATTTGTTTCGATAGTACTATCGATATTATTTTAAGAGTATCGATAGTTTAGATTGTTGTACTAACGAGGTTTAACGCACTTAATCTCGCGGTACTCGTACCTGCCCTTGCTTTTGGGTATAGTAACGAGCACCTTCACGCTACCCCAACATCGCATTGGCCTAACTCGGCTCACATACCTACCCATAGTGTTTATTGGCATCACCTCCATGTTTGCACCATTGTTCCTGAATTAAACTATTATCAAGGACCCTAAAACGCGTACTCAAATTCAATTGAAATTACGTTCATTAGATATAAACGTCAATTGACGGGGAAAGATCAATTTCAAACTTTTCTTTATAAATAAGTGTGAAGAAAAAATATGGAAAAGAGTAAGTTTTACAACGTGTGAATTGATTGGAAGTATTGGAATGATATACAAAATTACAGGAAAAGCATTTACATTACTACATTTGTTTTCTTTTGTTTACTTTAGATTTGTGTATTATTTTTAGTTATAAAGTCAATGAAGTTTGGGGCCGGCAACCCCAATAACAAAAAATTAAAATTGTTTTTTAGAGGGAATGTGATTTAGTGATTACGGAAGACCGGATGTTTCCAGATGGGGGCAAGGCAGAGAGGGGCTGATGAGAGATACAATAGAATAGATAGAAAAATGTGCTACCATAGGGCGAGAATATATAGAATTCCTTTTCCTGTCTAATAAATTATTATGACTATTCCACTCGAGAAATTAAAATCAATTGTATTTAACTATACACACAAAATGCCTCAATCAGGGTGGTGTATTTCAAAAAGTTTATCGCTTTTCAATCCGATTTTACTTACCGCTTCTACCTACTGGCCAACTCATAAACTGTAACTCATCAATCTTAGGAGGGGTTACACAAATATATCGATGGCTATGGCGATGTCCAATAAACAGCATAAATCGTAACATATCATCTGATTTTAACACGCGCTTTCAGTTATTTTTAATATTTAGTGCGTTTTGGATCCTTGTTAGACCTAATTTCGTGTAATAGTCCTGTTAAATACCACTCGTGCTATGCAAATTCTCAAATAAATCACCTTCTTGCTTCGCGAGTAGGGAATTTATTGACAATTACCAAATCACTTGTGTTATCACCTGTGATAAATACCCGGGCAACGCGGAGTACTTCAGCTAAAAATTTGATAAAACCATTAAACAATTTTTATCCAAATGAGGTCTTAAATGGGCTTTATAATTTTGAATCTATATGTATTTGAAACTTTATGATGCAATTCGTTTCCCTATCAGCAATGCAAACAATGTTACTTTAGCATCAAATAGTTTCAACATCGCACGTAGTTAAGTACACTTCTTTAACATTGATATACACACTTTTGTAGATCGTAATATTTCCAGTAGGTACAAGTTAAAACCATGGTTTCCTTTACCTATACGTAATATTTATATTGAGGAAGTGTGTTACATAACAATATACGAACATTTTTACAAATTTTCGGTACTTCAATAGAATTGGAATATGACTTTGAGAATGTTATACAAAACCCGACTATGAGTTTATAGTATGTAGAAAGGGGTCATTTTTTCCCATCCTTATCCTTTGAACGTTATCTTCTCTCAGGCAGACAATTAAGATAAAAAAGAAAGAGGACAGGAGAGAATCAAGAGCTATGACGAGATAGAAACAAATACACGAGATAGATGCGAAACAACGACAATCAAAGAAGAAAGATAGACCAACTTCCACAAGCGATCGAAAGTGAAACAGAAGAACGAACGAGGACCAAACTAACAAGAAAATTAGATATAAACCACAGAACGAGACACAAACACTCGAAAGAGACAAATACGCTAGAAATAAACAAGAAAGTAAGCAACCACAATTAGAAACCATACGGTGATTGGTTGATTAATTAATTGATGTATCCGGGCGCGTCAACTGCTTCAACATTAGCTCCCTTAAGTGTTCTGAATGTTTATCCCAGGAGGTGGCGGTGTTCTTCATCCGCTGGACGGCGAGATTCGGCGCCGACCGGTACTTGAACGTGCGTTTGGATTTCCCTCTCCAGATATCTCCCCTACGGGGCACCAGTTCAGCCGGCACAAGCCCTAAGCTCCCAACCGACGATGCGGAATGATAGGCTCCAACGTTATATGGAGAGAAAGGGGCAAGACAGATGAAGGCTAGATAGCGCTCTGGCCGTGGCTCGTTTGCTAGGATGATGTTCCAGCAATCTCCTGGTGTTGATAGGATTAACCATGGAAAACTACCTATCAGAGAAGCTAGCCGCTGAAATTCTCCTCAAGACAACCGCTGAAATCGATATAGCTATAGAGCCAGTGTCACAAAAATCCTGCCACAGTCTGGACTTGAACCTAGGACCTCCCGTTCAGTGTAACTGCAGAGTCAGCATTGATGCTGACTCCGATCGAAACTCAGCTGGTCTAGATGGAGAGGAAAAAAAGAGAGGGAGAGAGATAGAGAAGGAAAGACGGAATAAACAGGCGGAAAGAGAAAGAGCAGAAAGAGAAAGAAAGAGTGAGAGTGAAAAATATAGAGGAGAAAGAAACGAAGAGAGGAAAGGAATGTGAGAAAAAGGAGAGAGAAAGGAGAGAGAGAAACGAGAGAGAGGGAAACGAGAGAGAGAGAAACGAGATAGAGAAACGAGAGAGAGAGAAACGAGAGAGAGAAACGAGAGAGAGAAACGAGAGAGAGAAACGAGAGAGAGAGAGAAACGAGAGAGAGAAAAACGAGAGAGGGAGAAACGAGAGAGAGAGAAACGAGAGAGAGAAACGAGAGAGAGAGAAACGAGAGAGAGAGAGAGAGAAACGAGAGAGAGAGAAACGAGAGAGACAAACGAGAGAGATAAACGAGAGAGAGAGATAAACGAGAGAGAGATAAACGAGAGAGAGAGAAACGAGAGAGAGAGAAACGAGAGAGAGAGAAACGAGGGAGAGAGAGAAACGAGAGAGAGAGAGAAACGAGAGAGAGAGAGAAACGAGAGAGAGAAACGAGAGAGAGAGAGAAACGAGAGAGAGAGAAACGAGAGAGAGAGAAACGAGAGAGAGAGAAACGAGAGAGAGAAACGAGAGAGAGAGAAACGAGAGAGAGAGGGAAACGAGAGAGAGGGAAACGAGAGAGAGAGAAATGATAGATAGAGAGAGAGAAAGCGAGAAAGAATGAGAGAGAAAGAGAGAGACGGGGAACATGAATGAGTCAGCGAGAACGCGCAACTCCGCGTGCTTTTGCAGCTGCAGCGTGAAGGTCGCGTGCTTCACGTGCGACCACAGGCCAACCGTTACGTAACCAGCGCCATCTTTACTCCCCTCTCTTCCACACGACGACCGCCAGATGCCATTCAGCCGCAGCCAATCCACGCCGATATCTACACTCCGATTACAACCTAGTGGCACGTCAAGGTCACGAGCTGGAAGGAGAGGGGGGCATTACCATCCAGTCGCGAGATCAAATACAGAAAGGTCGCAACGAGGCTTCAGCTTGTGTTCTCATCCCGGACTACCTCGTGACGGCAAAGTGCCACTGTGTTTACATCGGAGTATACGCATCCAACTTGACGATGGGGGCGTTGAACTGGCGGGAGAAGTCACTGCGTGTCAGATTACGCAAGTCATCGAAACTCGTTCAAGGACCTCTCGGAGTTCCTTCTCTGTTGCAGATACAGGGAAGTGACACCGAAGGCAGTTGTGCTTCGATTGTGAATGCGATCTTTAGTGATCAATTGTGATTTTGATTTCTTGCTTGAGATTGGTAGTTTGTTAACAAGTAAACAACGAACACCGCTCTTCAGATCCGGTGAGTAAACATATGCACTAAGAGTGTTATGAGAGTTCTAATGATCGGGCAGTGACAAAATTCCTGAAGGCGTTCGGCTCGAAGGCTTTTTGTGGCCCCGAGATCATTAGAACTTGTTTACTTACTAATTAACTAAATATTAACTTCTATCGGTTTGTCTTTTCGTGAGCGTGAAAAAATGTGTGTTTTTCACGCCTCGTTTGTTTAAGACCTTTTCAAATGGTATTTGAAGTGTAAAATAGAAATTGTCACATATTACATAGCTACTAATATCGCGAGAAAGTACGTGCTTTTGTAGCTCCGCTGGTTAATGAGAGCGAGGAAATGGAGGTAACAGCCCATGGCATAAATCATTGCAACTCTATTCGCTTCCAGATAAACTAGTGGTGCTAAAACTGCTGGTACTTTCTCGCCCGTACTTTCACGCAAAATTAAGCAAAAAGTACTACTCAATTGTTCGCGAATTGTACAAGACCTATTTCAAAATTTCCCTTTAAGAAAGTTTTCATTGAGGGAAAAATCTCTATCTTTAATATCATAGTTGTAGGAAGACTCCGAAAAAAATTGTGAATTTTTTGCAATTTTCGAAAAATCAGAGTTACAGGAGCTTTATGTAAAGTACCTCAAAAAAAAAGTTTCAAATTCAAGGGAAAGCGAGATCGATTAGGGATTATCAATTTTGAAGAGAATCGGCTGAACGGTTAAGCCGCAAGCATTGTTTACTGACGGACAGTCGAACAGACGGACAGTCGGTCAGTCGGACAGACAGACAGACAGACGGACGGACGGACTGACGGACGGACGGACGGACAGACGGACGGACAGACGGACAGACGGACGGACAGATGGACAGACGGACAGACGGACAGACGAACAGACGGACAGACGAACGGACAGACGGACAGACAGACGGACGGACAGACATATGGACGGACGGACATATGGACGGACAGACATATGGACGGACAGACATATGGACGGACAGACAGACGGAAATACGGACAGACAGACGGAAATACGGACAGACAGACGGAAATACGGACAGACAGACGGAAATACGGACAGACAGACGGAAATACGGACAGACACACGGAAATACGGACAGACAGACGGAAATACGGACAGACAGACGGAAATACGGACAGACAGACGGAAATACGGACAGACAGACGGAAATACGGACAGACACACGGAAATACGGACAGACAGACGGAAATACGGACAGACAGACGGAAATACGGACAGACAGACGGACAGACGTGCGAACGTACATTTTGCCGTCATTTGATTTTAAATGTATGAATCGGTATGAAGACTATCTACCTTCCAAGGTTGTTATGATTTCTGAAGGTAACTTTATTGTTGTACCTTTGTTGTAAGTGATGGACCTGATCTCTTGCACCTGCAGAATGCCAAACACACAATCGAATTTAACAATGCATTGTGTGAGATGTAGCCACATTGAGCTAAAGAATCCATAGAATGTACGATTTACAGAATTTATAACCCTACAGGTAAGCCACTTAAATGCGATCAAAAATGTTTTATCTACGAATGAAATTGTCATTGTACATATTCCTGATTATAAACAAAAGATCTATTTTGTAGTCTACATGAAAGCCAAATAAATGGCCGTATCGACGTGAATGTAAAGTGTTGGTTTCCTTTCGTGGACCTAAACGCAAGTACCACTAGATATAATAATAATAATAATAATAATAATAATAATAATAATAATAATTCCAAGAAAAAATTAAGGTTGATTTGAGGGCCGAAACCTAGAATTTTTAAAAATTGTTTAATCATAACTGACCTAAACTTAAAAACCAACCCCATAATTTAGTGGGGTTGTACATTTAAATACTTATAAACTAACATAACTTCTTGGCTGTCCGGGTGACGCCTCGTCGTTGGAGGAGAGGCCGACGTTTCGCCCGCCATGTTCAAAGCTTTCTCAGGGTATTGACTATCCTGGTAGCAGGGTACCTGCGACATGACAGACGAAACGTCGGCCTCTGAGCCAACGACGCGGCGTCACTCGGACAGCCCAGAAGTCATGAACTAGAGCCGTGGAAGCTTACGTGTATATATAAACTAAGATTGTTTGGGCTTTTTTTCAGAAATACGCCAACCAACAATTTAGATATGGTCGAAACCAAGCAAGCTCAGAAGCTACAGGCCGACACCTGTCCTCCGCCGTCTTGGTTAAACAAGGAACTGATTCAACAAGCGCTGCGCAACGGCGGAGATAGCAACTCGCACGTGGAAACAATTGACGTGAGCATGCCAGTCGCCGCGGGGGAAAACTTTATCAGCGCCGTCTACCGAGCGAAGGCCACACTCACTGATGGGCAAGAGCGATCTTTCATTATTAAGGGCCCAGCAGCAGGAGCAGCGTTGTCCAGTGTGACAAATGAAGTCAGGACCTTTGAAAGAGAAGTTACGATGTTGGCGCAAGTCATTCCGCAGATGGAGGTAAAAGAGTGGAGGATGTCCATGGTGTTACTATAAAATAATATCGATTAATATAATTTAAGGGGAGAGGATACCCTGTATCCGCCAATGTCAAATTTGCTATTATTAATGTGCGTTTTCTGAAAAATGTTGACAAGAAAATTCATATAATTTGCCCACATAAAGATGGAGACACGAACCAACCATTATTATTTTGACATTTTTTGAGTTCTTTAAAAAATAATTAGTATTTTTTCTCCCGCTTTACGAATTCTTCGTAAGAACAGAAAGCTATGTAATCGTGCGCCAAAAACGGCCGAAATTTCGGCCGAAAAAACCTCGTTGCCGGGTTCTGGTAACGAAGTGGATCACTCCTGTTGCTAAATTTACAAAAAATTGACTATCTCGTGTGGTGTAGTCAGAATCCATGTTTAGTTGATTCTTCATACCGAAAAATGGTTTGACGGCAAAACGTCTGTCTGACTGTCTGTCTGCCTATCTGTCTCTCTGTCAGTCAGTCAGTCAGTCAGTCAGTCAGTCAGTCTGTCTGTCTGTCTGCCTGCCTATCTCTCTGTCTGTCTGCCTATCTGTCTCTCTGTCAGTCAGTCAGTCTGTCTGTCTGTCTGTCTGTCTGTCTGCCTGCCTATCTGTCCGTCTGTGGTCAACGCTACCGCCTAAACCGTTCAGCTGATTTTCTTCAAAATGCATATTCCTCAATTGATTTGAATTAATTCGTGGATTTGTTAGTCTCAAATGGATATTTTGATTTTTGACAGTACTTCAAGAAAGCCTCAAACAAATCATCAAAATTTTCTGAAAAACAGCTCCAAATTTTTTGATGAAATTTTAGTTGTTGAATAGTGCAAAGTACGTTTAAGAGAATGGTTTTAGATTTCATTTGGCATCCTCGATTTTTGAAAAATTGCAACATATTTTTTTAAAACTACAAAATTGAAGATAGAGGTTTTTGGCTCAGACAATTCTGTTATAAAAAAATAGGTCTTTAAACAAATCCTGATCATTTTTTGTAAAAGTTGATAGTTTTTGCATGATTTGCGCTTGATATTTATGATTTTTTTCTTCTCAAAAACCACCCCAAATATTTGCTTTGAATATTATCCACATATGTAATAAGGGACGATATGAAATATGGTGCTAATCGCATTTTCTGGTATTGCTCGTTTATTTCGAAAACTGTACAAAAAAATAATTTAAAAGTACAAAATTGAATATTAAGGTTTTTGTCTTAGGCGAATTCTGTTGTACAAAATTACCTTTTTAAAAAATGTCGTGTTCAATTTTTTTAAAAAGTAGTTTTTGCGTAATTTGCGTTTTTTGCGTAATTTGCGTAAATTTACTTTTTTTTTGAAAAACAGCTTCAATTTTTTAAAAACTTTTTCTCCGCATATAAAGGACGGTAACAAATATGGTGCTACACCCATTTTCGGGTATTGCAGTTTTTTTCGGAAATTGCAAAAACAAAATCAAACTTACAAAATTGAAGATATTTTTGCCTGAGGAAAAGGTTATTGTAAAAAATTAGCTTTTAAAATAAATAAATAAATAAATAAATAAATAAATAAATAAATAAATAATAAATAAATAAATAAATAAATAAATAAATAAATAAATAAATAAATAAATAAATAAATAAATAAATAAATAAATAAATAAATAAATAAATAAATAAATAAATAAATAAATAAATAAATAAATAAATAAATAAATAAATAAATAAATAAATAAATAAATAAATAAATAAATAAATAAATAAATAAATAAATAAATAAATAAATAAATAAATAAATAAATAAATAAATAAATAAATAAATAAATAAATAAATAAATAAATAAATAAATAAATCAATAAATAAATAAATAAGTAAATAAATAAATAAAAATAAATAAATAAATAATAAACTAGTTGATATATAGAATGATACAAACTTTCTTGGAGTATTTAGTTTTCTAATGTCTTTAGTGTGAACTATATGAAGTATGATCTACAAAAGTATGAAGTTCGCTGGGTCGAGTGTTGGAGAATATTATTTATCACAATTCTCTGTTGCCGCAGAAAGTAATTGAGATACCTTCCCAGATACTTCTTTGGTCGCCGGAAAGGACATTTTTTTTCAAATTTTCTCGATGTTTTGACTTCCTAATGCTTGAAATGAAACCACTGTACGCTTATTACTATTATGCAAGTGTAAAAGCCGTGTACTACCAGGTGACCGTGTTGGTTAATTGGTGTTTACGAACTCAGTTCTTCGGAGGGAAAGTTCGCTATTTCAAGTGTGGGTCGGAAAATATTATTTGTCACAGTTCTCTGTTGCCGCAGAAAATAATTAAGAATTACAGAAACTATTGAAAATTATTTGAAGCAATTCTAATCGCAAATAGCACTATTAATTAAGATAAATTAACTGGAAGTGTTTATATGTCATTTTCGTATTTTCAATTTTTATATAATTTTTCACATATCTTATTGGATTTGTAAAACGAATGAATCATCAAATCAGTTGATGGCTTTAGGCGTTTATGACAATTACAGATGTGCCAATTCTACATATAACCCGGGTGACGGGAAGTCGTTAAATCTAGAGTTCGCACTCTGCAGTTCAGAAAGGAAGGCCGCTCGTTCGTGACAGGCGCGGTGATAATTATTTGTCACAACTCTCTGTTGCCGCAGAAAACTTTAGAGAATTTCAGAAACTTTATTGAAAATAATTTGAGTCATTCTATTCACATATACAATTTATTAAGATTCTAAATAAACTGGATGTGTCTGTATGTCATTATTGTATTTTGATATTTTAAATAAGTTTAAACTCTCTTGTTCTCATTGTAAAACGTATGTCACATCAAATCCATTATTCAATATAATATTCAAATAAATATAATATTGCGTAACGTTTAGAAACATTGCTAGAAAGTATGTGCTTTGACAGCACCACTAGTTTTTGATTATAACTTTGCCCTAATTTTTTCCGCATTTTTGTCAAACATTATGTTTTATATTATTTATTATTGATGAATGTTTATATAAAAAGGACTACTTATTACCAATACTACAATAAATGTATTCTGTAAAATTTAATAAATTATGAACAATAGTTTCAGTGAAAAGGTACATTAATTAAAATATAAGTACATTTTTGGCAAACGACATTTGAAAAAGGTCAGTACTGACACAGTAGAACATTTCTGCACCATATTCTGGATCATCTTTTTCAGCGGAAAATACCAATACTACCAACGTATGAACAAGAGTGTGATTCTGTAACTCTTTAACAACACAACATGCATTCTAAATAACGACAAAATAGCCGAAGTTGTATGCAGTGTTAGAAAGGGAACAGGGATATTGAAATAAGAATTAAAGGGACTTTTAGGCGTCCTAAAAATGTTAATATATTTGAAAACATCAAGGTTTGAATTATTTATTTAGCAAAAAACAAACAAACGGAAATCGATAATTTGACCCATTCATGGTACCATCTTCCTAAAAGACCATATGGTGCCATGCAAAAAAAGAAAAAAAAAATCCCTACAAGACCATATGGTCTTGTGCTAAAAAAAATGAATGTCCCTACGAGACTACATGGTTTCGCATGGCAGCCAACGTGTTAAGTCCTACAATTACCAAACTTCCTCTACCAACTGTTTTTCTTCTCCAGACTAAGTAGTCTCTTTAATAATTGTATTTCTCAACTGTGGTGTATTGACTTACTGTGGCAGGCCATGTTAGAAAAAGCTGCCCCCGGCCGGTTCCCACCCTTGGCTCCACATTGCTACCACCACGGCACTTCCCCCGTGGAGGTCCTGGTGATGGAGGACCTGGCTCCTCTCGGCTTCAAGATGGCCGACCGGAAGCGGGGCCTGGGCCTGAGGCACAGCCTGCTCGCCCTCCGAAGCCTCGCCCGCTTCCACGCCGCCTCGCACGCGCTCTTGCGGCGACAACCGGAACTGGCGGAGACACTTGACAACACGTGGAGGGCCAGCCGCCAGAGCATGGGGGCTTTCGTCGATGGGAAGATCCAAGCGGCTGTCGAAGCCTGCCGTTCGTGGCCTGGATTTGAAGACTGCGCCCACCGACTGGAGAAGTTCCAAGTATTGCTTCCGTTATTCTTACACTTATTGAATTTGATGAATTCCTTGATTAACGTCATCTACGTGTAAACGCCTCAACTGCTATGCTCATAAGTAGGGGGTGGATTTTAATGCAATGTCAATTTTTTCTTTTCACTTTACAACAATGCCATTTAGTAAAGGAATTAATTTTATGCTGTGACAAAAGAAACTGACCCATTTTTATGTCTTTCGTTTTTTGCATTTTTGTCGATTTTGACTAATAAGTTTTTTTTTACATTTTACCGTCACTTTTAATGCATTTTTTGCTGATTTCCCTGATTTTAATACCATTTTAATGATACTTGATTCAAATCATATTTACGTGCTGCAACAAACGAATGTTTAGTCATTCAAATAGCTTTGCTTGTAATAATTAATTACATTCTAAAAATGTTTTGCTCTTTTATTTAACAATAATGTCTCATCTTCTGCAGGCGAACGTTGGAAAGAACATTAATATTTCTGATGTTCACAATTTTCAACAACAAGTGAAACTTCTTTCGAGAATTTTTTGTGATAGTAAAATGAATGTCCAGGAAACGTGTAGACGCTTATGTAACATTTGCTAGAGGCTTTTACTACCAATATTTGAACCGTTTTACATTTACAAAGAATGAAGAAGACAGTAATTTCATTCGGTTCTGGCTTCAGTTAAACACTTGAGTGCAAGAATGATTACACACTTTTTTACTCTGTTTTACTTAACACGTTAATCCCTACGAAAATAAAGTGCTACATTAATCCCGGTAGTAATGAAAGTGTATTTAAACGAAAAAGTATTATTAAAACATACTTTAATCGCGTTTAAAAATATATTAAAAGAAGCTGGCAACTGTAATTGTTTGAATTTGGTACTATTAAAAGTTTTCTTTTACATTGTATTATTATTATTATTATTATTATTTATGCAATGTTATTAATATTATTTTATTATTGTCATATAATATTGATGAATTAAATTGTGATTCCTTCTTCCTACTTCTGTAGGCCGTCGCCCTGGATACGTTTGCCCAGCTAAATGATCCGAAGGATGGTGCTTTCAACGTCATCACCCACGGAGACTATTGGATTAACAACATGATGTTCTGGTATGAAGACCAAGAGGTGAAAGGACATCGAGTACTTGATTTGCAAGTTAGTATTTCTGAGTTTCTGTTGTTGTTTTTTTAATTACACACATATAGCAGTGACGAAGCGTAAAATCAAAGGCATGCATGTACTGGCACTGCAGTGCTTCTGACTGGGAGGTGGTAGGGTTCGACTTCAAACGATGACGGAATTTTCGATACTATGATATGATGGCGGAACTTTCGATAGCTATGTAGCTTCGACAAAGTCTGCCGCTGTCCGGGAGAGAATGCTAACGGACGTCTGCTCTGATCGGTGGTTTTCCGTGGTTTCTCCGATCAACAAGATGATTTCCGATCATCAGTATGATTTATACGGCATACCTCCTAGGCCGAAAGCCAGTACTTCCGGTTGCAGTGAATTTCGCAGCAGTTTCTTGTATCAATTACTCCTCAGAACTCCTTGTGAGGTAAGTAACATTTAATACTGTCTGATTCTTAAAACATACTACGTATTGAATAAAAGAAAAAACGCTTTTTCGGTATGAGGGGACCCGTATTTCCGTTGAAATCTTGAAATCGATTTTCCGCAGCATTACAAAACTTTCCCTATACAACGGATAATACTCCGCATATACCTTTGTATACAGGAAAGTAAAAGAGTACTTTCATCGAATAACCTCTTCACTAACTTAAAAAACATATGACCGGAAAGTTTCTTCATAATACCCTGTAATAATTTAAATTTCTTTTATTAAAAAAAATATAACAAAAAGAAGCTATAAATGAAAGTCTGCTTGACGACAACAGAACTGCCGATGGCAATGTAGTCACTCGAGAGAAGTATGAAAGAGAACGAATGAATTGCTTGTCAAAAACAGCTATAGCTGCCTACGTAAAGATCTATCAAGAATAAGGGGGCGGGTTGGGGGAGTCGCTTATACGTCCGAAGGCAGAGATTTTGCCGTCGAGACTGTTTCAGGGACGTGGGAGAAAGTCATTTCAGGTGATAGAGACTACAGGTCCGCACTGTTGAAATCGGCAGCGAAAATAAGGGTAGAAATATATAGGGCGCAGCTCGGCGCGGCTATGTAGCGCATACAGTCCGCAAAGCGACGCGAAGACGGCAGTTGAAAATTAGCGCTGTCCAAAGCAAGAAAATAATGTCTCACCGAAAAAAAACCGTTGGGGTATACCAGACCCATGATACGGTACATGTTTCCTTATAATACCATGGATCTGGGATACTCCAACGTTTTTTTTTCGGTATATGAAAATATGTATTTAAAATGAAAAATTTTAAGTTGTTAGCGAAGAGAGAGAAGGGATGCAGTGTGTTCAGAGAGATAGGGACATGTAGAATACTTCCCGTTATCAATACTTCGCGAACTTCGAGTTAATGTAAACCTTTTTCGGCAGAACGCCAGAATGAGAGCGTAGGCTTCTTCATCTGCTATAACGTGTGAACAATTTAAACTTTCTGCTACCGAATACTCACATTTTTCTCTTCAGTGACTGCCCCGTTTCGATCTTCCTAGCTACTCAAATTACTATCAAAATACATTGAACATCATTTTATTCTTCTATTTATCCATTGTTGAGGAAAATGTATAGTCCAATTGAAAGAAATCAAAGATGATTAAATTTCTCGAAAACCAAAAGTATTTCAAACAATATATCTACGGCATAATTCTTGCTCCACGTTTCTGCATTGTTGAACGGATGGTGCGAATAGATAACGTGAGTCGTTTAGAAGTTACGGGGGTAGCCCATAGTTAGTGCAACATTCTGTACTCTAAACGACTAGCAAATGGAGCGTGGGTATTTCGAATGCACAATTTCGACAGTTTGATAAAATTAAGAATTTTGTGATCGCAGATCGCCCACGTTGCATCTCCCGTCATTGACGTGCTTGACTTCCTGGTAAGTAGCCTCAACGACCACATCCACGAGCACCACCAAGATCTGCTGCTGCGGGAGTACCACTGGGAACTCAAGGAGACCTTGGAGCTCCTTGGACTTCAGGTAACGAGGGTTGGGGTGGGGGCGGAGTGTAAGAGTATTTTTTTCTTGATTGATTATATAACTTGTTGCAAAGATTTAAATTTTCATGAATATCAAAGAAAGATGTTGCCACGCAAAATCTCTTGCAAACGCATTATATATATATATATATATATATATATATATATATATATATATATATATATATATTGGTGGTGCTAAAACTGCATGTACTTTCTCACCCTTACGTTCACGCAACATTACTCAAAAGGTACTCAAAATATTCGAAAAACTGTACATAACCTTATTTTAAAATCTATTTTTAAGGGACAGGTTTCATTAACAGAAAAATCTCTAACTTCACTGTTTTATTTGTAGTAAGAGTTCGAAAAAATTTGGAAAAATCAATTTTCAACGAGCATGAGACCTGCACTATTCTCTTACACGGCCTTCACACTATCCACCAACAATTTTAATTAAAAACGATGGGTCCATTTTTTTAAAACTCGTTAATTGTCCCTGGGGTTTCACGGACCCCCCCCCCCCAAAAAAATATTAAAATATCGGAGAAAAATTAAAAAAGGACGCGACATCAGAAAGATTGATTAGGGAATATAAATTTGGGAGAAAATCGGCTCAACACTTTACCCGCTAGCGTTGTTCACAGGCAGACGATTTTCCGTCGTTCAATTTTTTGATATCACGGACCCACAAAACTTGAATTCTGGCTACACCACGTGTTACTTCGTACAAGAGCTTTTCCAAATTTAGAAAATTGATTTTTTCACTTTTTCGTTACCAGAACCCTGTAATGTTTTTTCTGCCAAAAATTCCCTGTTTTTTTAACGCAGCAAAACATTATTTTCTCTGTACTGAGTAAACGGTATCGAGAACGTAAAAAACACTCATGACAGAAAGGCAATCTAAGAGTTGACGCATGTACTTGTCTGAAGCTCATCGGTTGAGTCAAGTACGATGTGCAAAGGCCCTCTCTTCTTAGCTCCTCGGTTTAAGGGATGGTACATGTGCTTCCAGGCGCCGTCGCTGGAGGCGCTGTTGTCGGCCGTGGACGTCCACGGGCCGTGTTCGCTGTACGGAGTGATAAGCAGGCCCGTCCTCAAGGCGGAGAAAGGGCTGGACGTCAGCGCAGTCTACGGAGGGGACCACTCCTGCCTGGTGCCCGTTTATGAGCTGCCCGATGTCAAGAAGTGGATGCAGCGCGTCTTACGGGAATACGTCCGCAAGGGTTGGCTGCCTGCATGAGTGCGTTCAGATATTCGCGATCGCGATCTTGACTCGCAATCCAGTGCACAGTGACAGTGAGCTCCCCGATGTCAAGAAGTGGATGCAGCTCGTCTTACGGGAATACGTCCGCAAGGGTTGGCTGCCTGCATGAGTGCGTTCAGATATTCGAGATCGCGATCCTCACTCACAATCCAGTGGACAGTTTCTAAATAAACATTTCGCAGATGATCTAGAAAAAATCCGATTTTTTTCCACAGTTCAAAATAAGTGTTTTCACAAACCAAATATTATCCAATACGAATACTGAATTATTCCAAACGATGACCATCAGGAGGTGAAGAAATGGATGCAACACGATCTACGGTACTACGTCCGCAGGAGTTGGCTGACTGCTTTAATGCGTTCAGAAATTTGTGATCGCAATCTCAACTCACAATCAAGTTGACAAGTGTTTGTAATTAGCGTTTTCCCATAAACAATTATTCAACATGAGTATTCGAATAAAATAAACGACGAACGAGAGAAGGTCAAGAAATGGTTGCAGTGAGTCTTGCGGGCCTACGTCCGCAGGGGTTGGCTGCCTGCTTGAGCCCATTCAGAAATTAAGAAATTAGTGCTCGCGACCCCTACTCACAACCCAGTGGACTGATTGTAGTGATCATATCGCAGACGAACTTGAACTTGATAAATTTTGTGAAACATCAAAATTTAAATCAAGTGGTCCCTCACATCAAAATGTATAATTCAACAAAACTTGAGACACGAGTCAGTTTTAAGCGTTCTTGACTTTATCCAAGGAAAACATTTCAAGCAAAAAATTTTAGTCGTTTTTAAGATATTTATTTTCTCGCACTCAATTAGTAAGAAATAAAACTGTAAACTGTAATGTAAGAAATAAATTGTAATAGTGCGTTGGAAAACGGCGAATTTGAGACAGAAAACTCTTATTGCCGGCGCTGGTAACAAAAAAGGTAATAAATCTTGTCCTATATAAGGTAGTAAATGACTTAATCACGCTTTGTAGGCAGACTCCATGTTTTGGGGGTCCTGTATACCTAAAATTCGGTTGACAGCAAAAGTATGTGTCTGTACGTTCGTGTACAACGCTAGCGCCTGAACCGTTCTGCCGATTTTCTCCAAAATTGGTATTCCCCGATCAATCTGAACGAACTGAAAGCTCTGTAAGTTCGAAACGTATATTTGCATTTAGAAAGTGTTTTACCGCCCGGATAAATGAAATTGGCAGACAAGTGTACAAATATGTATTCATAAAGGAATAAAAGAGTAATTTGAAAAAGAAACTTTTTTGTAGAATAAAAAGAAAGTAATCTGAAAAATAGAACTTGATTTACGTCGGAAATCCTACTTTATTTTTCAGAGAAAAATTCATGGAAATCAGATCAGCCGTACCCGATATACTCTCACACAGACAAAAGTATCATAATAACAATTGAATGGGTGTTAGAATAACCATATGAAATTATAAAAAGACCGTTATTTTGAAATCTCAGGCACTTTAGTTTTATCAATATAGAATATCACTAATACTTAAAAAAATATTTCTAAAAAAATACACTTGAGTCCTGAACTGCACGTCTCGTAGACGAACCCGGCGAAAATTCGGAAAAATTTCAAATTAAGCATTACAAACAAAATTACGAGCAGAAGAAATGATGGGTTAAAAGTAGTTTGTATGTTTAACTTATTTCCCATTTTATAAAAATGTTTCAATTAAGATTCAATAGGCCTTAGGATAAAAAGCGTCAGGTACCCAAACCGTAAGTTCTTGTAAACACTTGTGAAAACCCCTGTAAGACAAACATATGGACAAGAAATCAATTTACAAAAAGTGCCCCAATGCAATTATAGAGGTTTGTTTTACTGCTTCCTGCTATTAGCAGGGAGTTCATTGAATCCACTTCGGCGTCTAAAAGACTAGCAGAACCTCTCGCAGTATCTACTGCTTCTATGGGATTAAGAGCACCTTTTCGTACTCATAACACTGCATATACGTATCTCGGCTCTCTACATTTACATATTTGACTATTTATTCCTTGGATCCTCCTTACGGCTTCTAGTTTTGTTCTGGGCGTGGGTCCCACCTCCGTAATTAAACACACAGATAACACAGTTACCTGACGGGCCATGAGATTAGTGTGTCGGTGAAAATGCCCCAATGTCTCTTAAATTTTTAATTAAATTAATGCATTTTATATTGGGTTACAGTCTTATGTAGTGGGAAGTGCTTACTAAACTATCCTCAAGTACTGATCTTACAATCTATACTGAATTGTATTTCTACTACATAATTTTACATATATACATATTTGCATTGGTTAATAGAAAAAAGAGCTTGTGGCCAGCTCTTGGTCAGCATGCTCGCTTTCCACTACGCGGCCCCGGGTTCGATTCCCGGTCGAACCAACACTATAATGTTAGTTTTCCTTGCAATGTCTCAGTATATGTTGCTGTGTGATGAGGAAATTCACTTTTCAGGTTAAGAAGACCGGATTACGGCGTGGGGATGTCTATGTACTAACCACACGAATCTCCTTAACCCATGGCCGCGAGGCAGGGACGTCGCCGGGAGGCCTCAGCCCCTTTCACGGGCTGTCGCGCCACGTACATACAATAGAACAAAGAGAAAGCAAAACATATATTACCATTAACTGAAAACATTCATGCAGGTTTAGAACGCACAATCTCATTGTCCATATACTGTAGCTCATCCAGAGGTGGATTTACGCATAGGCACAGTAGGCACGTGCCTACGGCGGCAAATTTTCGAGGGCGGCAAATTTTCAAAGGCGCAAAATTTTCTTGATATTTTCTAAAACAAATTTAGGTTCTCTAAAAACTATAACAGCATAAATCATATTTTTATTTTAAAAATATCATATTAATATTTAATAAAAGCTATTTATTTGTCTACTTCATTAGAGTATACCTTATGATTTCAGAAGTATATGAATCTGAAACTAAGGCCCGTTGACGAAAGAAAACATGTTGCAATTCTAGTTGTCATGTTTTAGTTTCCTTTTAATGTTAACGTTTCAGTGTTGAAACGTTAATAATGTTGAACGTTACTTGCTATGAAGATACAGTTTATATCCAAAATTAGCTAATCCAAAAAAAATATTTAATTTATGAAAACAATGTGCAATATATAATGTTATTTTTAAAGTAAAACGTTTAAATTAATGAGGAATTGTTATTGAAACGTTACAATTTGAAATGTAACATTAATTTTAAACAGGGGGCGGCAAATTTGATGTGCCTACAGGCGGCAAAAATATTAATCCGCCCCTGAGCTCATCTGCCCTAAGTACGTGTATCGAGAGGCCAAATCACGTGACCGCTTCTGTTGATGGAGTTAAATTAAGGATCGATTAGTGATTCCAGGCGCGTCAATTGCTACGCTCATGGTTGTAAGTGTAGTGCATGCGTTTTCCTGGAGAGTTGCTCCACTGGATGGCGTGGTCCGGTGCCGACTTACCCTAGGCTAGCGGGGTTTTCCCCAACCAGGTATCTACCACCAGCGGAGCACCGCCTGTGCTGGGAGGATTTGTTTCAATGTGTTTGGCACTTGCCGAAAAGAGATGTCCCAGTAGATAGCGTCAGTTGTTTAGAATAACTTCGTGAAATATCTCAAAATATGGAATTTTGGAATTGTGCGCTTCTTGTAAGAAACCCCTGAATTGTAAACGAGACATGGCTATATAACATAATTTGATAATACCAATATTATAAATGAAACTCATCAACATTTGTCAACATCGTACTCATTAATAAAAAAAGCCTTTCTCAACACTAACAGAAAATGTTGTAGAACAATATATTTTCAGTGTGTATCAGTTAACACAATTCTTTATTTTCTTTTTACGTAGTATTTACTTTGAGGAAATTATTTTATCAAAGAACTCGACCATTTGTTCACATGTGTGCATTTTTTCTGTATTCCAATAGTAGAATTGAAATATGACTTTAAGAATGTTATATGCTAGTAAAACCAGGTAAATATATAAATCTGAAAAGTCGCAGCTGAATTGTGTAAATTCGGTGCTTTTAAATTTCTTTATTTATTTTCCTTTCTGAACAAATATATTCATTTCTTTTGTAAATAATACACAATTTACACAGTTTGTGTTTCTATGCTTTTGCAATGCAAGTTTTGGCGTAGAAAGTATTTTTTCAAACCAACTTTTGATTGCTTGTTTCGGCTCGGTCATTCGGAATATCCAAGGAGATTGTTAGACATAATGTCAATAAAATTGTCTTAAGAGCTTATTTTTGACTTTTCTTCCCCGGACACCCGATACATGTGCCGTTTCAGAACAAACACATTTTTGTTACTTCAGACTTTCATTTTGCGCATACTCGACTGCAACATTTTTGCATAATACTGGAATAGAATTTTGACATGTGTAAATATAAATAGTCGAGTTTTTCATTAATTTATTTGAGTGTTGTTAAACTAGCATTGTGACACGGGTATAATTTAGTTTCAGTCAACTTTATTACCCGTGAACTTTATCCTCGATCAACGTGACCAACTGTCTGCCACAAATTAGGCGTAATTCCAATTTAGTGTCGGAAAGCTCGTGCAATGCGTTCTTGCGAATATGTTTGGCGTTGGTCAGCATCTAGTTTTGAAAACCGCCTTCTATGCTATTTACAAATGTTGGAACAAAATTCTACTTTTTTTATATGAAATTTGTTTTATATTCTTCTAAGATGGTAGTCCTCTTATCAACACTTCCATTTTGAAGGAAGTTTGGGATGATTACGTCTTATAAATCAACGAAACAAAACCTTCATTTTTCATTTTTTCTACTATATATAGAAAACGTCATTCACTATTGAATTTCATGATAAATTCATTAGTGATTGGTTATTAATGGAGCGGATTTCATAGAAATGTCATCTTTTGTCTTTTCATTTTAGAACAATGCCGTTTAGTATAGAAATTCATTTTATGTTATGACACAAGATATTGCCTATTGTTATGTTTTCTTTTTTTGGCATTTTTCGTCGATTTCGACTAATAAGTCATTTTACCTTTCTAGGTCATTTTAATGCTTTTTTGGTGATTTCATCGGTTTTAATATCGTTTTGATAGTACTTGCTTGAAACAATATTTCATCACACATTCCAGAGTAGCCTATTTAATTTCTTCGCTCATATATTGCAATGTCAGCCGTTGTGAGTACTATGTAATCTAAGGTTCCTATCAGAGCCATTGTTTGGCCGAATTCGCGATAGATAAAGTCTGAGAGTTTCGTCTAAAGAACATTCCAAACCAAACGTTTGCAGACTGAGTTCACTTGAACAAAAGGAAGAAGACTCGATTACATCAATAACATACCCAACAGCTTGTTTATCTGAAGTGGTTTCTATCACATTTTTACGTAATTGTTCTCTGTGTTTACGGCATTTTACGAGCATTTTATTGATCAATTTTGGCAATGTTTTTGGTTATCAAAATCCACCCCCTAGCTATTACTTATGTTGGACGAAAAGTAATTCATGAATATGATTGATTAAGATTAATTGCCGAATCTTTTACATGTTTCTCATTGTCTTTTTGTTATTTATCAGCACTTTTATTACCATTACTACTAAATATCTGTAAATATTTTGTAATATTCAACTCTTCCCTGAAATATTGAAAAAGCATTACTTTTATAATTACCCGACGCCCCGCCCCTGAGAAAGACGTAAAAGAAAACCACCGTTGCGGAATTCCGAGAGGTCAGCCTTACGAAGACACCTTCCTAAGAATACCACGTTTCCTTTCTCTCTTCCACTCCTCTTCCCCTCTCAGGGTCACCCCCCGCTCCTTACCTGGAAATCCCCCCACCATCACACTCCCGTGTGCTTCCCAGCACACTTCGCGACGCACGCACATTCTAGAGGCGGACGCGGAAGACGCGTATGCTGTTTCACCCATCCAATGAAATTTCAAATTAAGCATTAAAAACCAAATTGCAAGCAGAAGAAATGAAGGGTTAAATGTATTTTGTGTGTTTAAATTATTTCCCATTTTATAAAAATGTTAATAGTTTCACTAGGCCTTAGGGTAAAGAGCGGTAGGTGCCCAAATCGTCAGTTCTTGTTTCTAAACATTTGTGAAAGCCCCTGCAAAACAAACATATGAACAAGAAATCAATTTACAAAAAGTGCCCCAATGCAATTATGGAGGTTTGTTTTAGTGCTTCCAGCTATTAGCACAGAGTTCATTGTATCCACCTCGGCGTCTAAAAGACTCGCGGAACCTTTCGCAGTGTCTACCGCTCCTATGGGATTAAGAGCACCTTTTCGAACCCATAACACTGCATATACCTATCTCGGCTCTCTACATTTACATATTTGTTGCTGCCCAACCCTGCTGTGCCATTTTTTGTGGCCCGCGAAAGGTTTTCAGTCAACCGTCAAAGTCCCTTTCCTTCATGTCGATATAGAGCATTGTGCGCCTAGCACACCCACCCTGTCAAGGCCAACTCCACGTTTAATGTAAAAATTGGTTAAGTTTTAATTTAATGATTTTTTCTAGTAAATACAGCAATTCAAAATCATCCCAAAGTGTTGTGAATTTGTTTATTTCCCATCCCATTGTAGATTTCCTAATCATCCCAATGTACGCATGATACGCATGGTACGCATGGTACGCATGATATGCATGGTATGATTTCACGTATGGTTCCGTCACTCCCCCCCCCCCGTTTCTGAGCAGTCGGGTAAACTGCCGAGATCATCAATTCGGAAAATCAGGCGTCATCGATCTAGTAATGTCAATTTGGCCCGCAAACATATTAAATGTTGTAGTTGTGGCCCTTGGGGCATTACAAATTGGACTCCTCTGCTCTATAGTATCTTCTTTTCTCTTTGGAGATGATTCTGAAGTGCATGAAAACGAGAGGCGATTGTATGTACCTCTCCCTCATACGTCACAATGTTAACGGTTTTTACGATAAATATATCAAAATCAAAATATGTTTGCTCAGCTTATGTAATCCTTAGCTCAGGTTATGTAATCCTTATGCCCCTCAACGTTATCACAGAGAGAGACAATTGAGATAAGAAAGAGCGAAGACAAAAGGAATCAAGAGCTATGACTAGAAAGAAGTAAATAAACGAGAGCAAAGCAAGACAACGACAAAGAAGAGAGCGCGAGAGACAAACACGAGATCGAGTGTGAAACAGGATAACGAACATGAAAGAAACAAATGAACAACACATTTAGATATGAGCCACACAATAAACAACAAAATGAGACGCAAACACGCGAAAGACGCAAATATACTAGAAACAAACTAGAAAGACAAACAAGACGGGGATTGATTGATTGATTAATTAATTGATATTTCCACGCACGTCAACTGCTACCGCCATTGGTGCCGTTAGTGTAGTGAATGTTTGTGTAGTTAGTGTAGTGAATAGCGCCACTGGCTGGTGAGATCCGGCTCCGTCCTACACGTCAACTTGCGAGGAATTTCCACCTCAAGGTGTCTCCACCTACGGGGCATCGCCCGCCCGGGACAAGCTCTACGCGACAGACTGCCTTCCCGACATGTGTGGTAGTGTATTGCATGTAAACGTATATGTAAATAGGGGGCGAGGATATGACAAGGAAGGGGAAGGATAGATAGCCCTCGGTCCGTGGCCCGTTTGTTAGGGTACTGCTCCGGCATTCGCCTTGTATTAAAATTGCCGTTCAGAGCTTCCGACCGCTAGAATTCTCCTCCAGATAGTGAGTCAATTCGACATAGGTAGTGTCGGAAACACGTCATCTTCTGAAATCGAACCCTAGGACCTACCGGTCAGTGCCACTATAGATTCAGGGTCAGTGGACGGCTCTCAGCTAAACTCAACCGGTCGAGAGGGAGATAGATGGGGAGGGAGATAGAGGGAGAAAAGGGAGAGGGGGAGAAAAATGGAGAAAGGGAGAAAGAGGGAGGGAGAGAGAGAGAGGGGGAAAGAGAGCGAGGGAGAGAGGGATGGCGAGAGGGAGAGAGAGTGGGAAGGAGAGGGAGACAAGGAGAGAGAGAAGGGAGAGAGATGGAGGGTGAGAGAGGGAGAGAGGGAGGGAGGCGAGAGGAGAGGGAGAGAGAAGGCGAGTCGGAGAACAAGGAAGAGACAACGAGAGTACAGAACTGAGCAGTCACTCTGGATGAGAGTGCAATCGTAAATCTTAACTCTCGAGGTCACAGGCTTCGCTTACGTCCAGAGGCGTAACGTTACGCAATCAGAGCCATGCGCGCTCCCCGTATCTATTAAGCGATGACTGCCTTGCTCCGCGCAGTCGTAGCCAATCCACGCGAAGGTCTACACATCCAACTTGACGAGGGGGGCGTCAGCAATTACTGCCAATCAGATTGCTCCAGTCCTCCTCCAAAGTCACTCAACGACCTCTCGTAGCCACGTTTCAGCTACAAAGACACAGGGAACTGACAGCGACCGCAGTTGTGTTTTGATGGTGAATGCGATCTTTAGTGGTCGATAGTGAATTTGATTTGTTGCTAGTATTTCGCTGGTCCGTTGACAAGTAAACAGCGTACAGCACTGTTCTCATCTGGTGAGTAAATAAACATTTTTTTTAAATTTTTAACTGATACGTTGTTTGAAATTTCCTTCGATACGTAGATCGATATTGGGTGCATATCTTACGTGGATAGAGAGAGGATCGTGACGACGAGGGAAATATGAAAACAGTTGAATGATGCTTCGTGTTCTCTTATGGAGAGAATTGTGACAGGGAATTATGAAAAGACAAGCAGAGTCATCATCTGGTTAATTAGTAAATAAGTAAATCTGAATCATTAAAACTTGACAAAAGTTAAATTATACATGTACGGGGATTAAGTGGTTCTAATGATCTCGGGCGATAAATAGCCCTCGGGCATTTTGTCGCCGATTGATCATTAGAACCCTTATAAAGCCCTTGGTGCATAAATGACTGTATTTTTATTACGAGCGTTTGATCGATGATAATTCCCCATTTTAGGGTTTTTGAGAATCGGCATACAACGCATTCATTATGAGCATAATCCGAATTTTATATTATTGTTATAACCAGGCCTATTGGAATAATTAAATTATAAGGACGAAATAACTCATAAAATAAAAATTAATAAATTATACATTTAAATGTTTTTCAAAGAATTACAATTAATAGCATTAAAATAAACTATTTTAATTATCATAAGGATCCATAATATGAAACCTATAAAAACAAGTATTTTCTTCAATGACGAAATATTCAATATGAAAATTAGAAACCAATAATTTATAATAGTTGTGCACTTTTAACACACAAAATACAAATTTTGTTCCAAATATAAATGAAGAATAATAGTAATTATCGAAACGAGTGGATTAAAGAATAATTTACAATATAATAACTACAAAAATAATATACAATATAATAAGAAATATGTTTATTATTTAACAAAAATATATGATGCCCCCCCCCCCCTCGGCATGCAATAATCGGCTGGATCCGTCTCTGGCGAACATGACGTATTCATTTCACCGTACATAGCTTACTTGGCCTGCTTGAGCATTTCTTTCGTTGCACGGCTATAGAAACTGAATTGTTTGAAATACTGATGAGGTGTTGTTGACGTAATTAAATAATGTAATAATTGAAGTCATGACCCCACAATTTCTCTCCTTCTCCTCATTTCTTGAGACATTTCCAAGAAGAACTAAATAGACTTTAAGTGATGAAATAATTAACGTCATGACACCACAACGTGGCTCCAACTCCTCCTAAGACATTTCTTAGAAGATGTTAACCAGATCTCCTCCGACCCGCAGCCGCAGAACCTATTTAAACCGAATTCAAATTCCCCCTGCACACTGTCTTCCGACTTTTGCCAAAGATACGCAAGCGACTTAGCTTATTTTGTTTCCCTTCTTGTAATTACAATTAATATTACATTATTATTATTATTATTATTATTATTATTATTATTATTATTGTTATTATTAATATTAAAGTGTATCTATAGTAATTTCATTATTTGTATTAATTTTTTATTTTGTATTTTATTTAAATTATTTGGAGACAGATGACGGCAAAGACGTCAAAAGCCAGCTGTCTGAATGAATTAAGTTGCGATAACAACAACAACAACAATAATAATAATAATAATATAATAAAATAATAATAATAATAATAATAATAATAATAATAATAATAATAATAATAATAATAATAATAATAATAATAATAATAATAATAATAATAATAATAATAATAATAATAATAATAATAATAATAATAATAATAATAATAATAATAATAATGTGTGCCCCAGCTGACGGTTGCGGCAGCCGTCGTCTCCGCCGATGAGGTTGCAGGTTCGAGTCCTACGTAGACATGGTCGTATTTCTGATTGTCCATTCACCCCTCACACATCCCCATTCACACTTCAAGGCGTAACAACCTTGTAATGAGGGATACAGCTGAAAAGCTGATCCTGGAAAAATTACACACGTTAATTGTGTAGCGTGGTTAGTAATGGCCTATCTATCTATAATATAAAAATGAATCGCAAAATGTGTTGGTAAGCGCATAACTCAACAACGCCTGGACCAATTTGGGCTATTCTTTTTTTTAAATGTTCGTTGAAGTTCAAGGATGGTTTTTACGTCGAGAAAAATTCGAATAATTGCCGGAAAAAACCTAAAAACAGCCTTTTTCTTTTTCCCATACAAACGTTTTCTAACTAAAACGTACAGTCAATTTGAGCTTTATCACTCTTGCTATCTCTATCTATCTCACACTAGCTATCTCTCTCTCAACTAAAGCACTCATTGTTGTAGGTATGTTCGTAACGTCAAAGAGTCAATGTGTACTTTATTACCGTTATACAAAGTTCAAATCAATCATATCTATCAAAACAGTGTGCGTGTGTGCGTTGGAGCACAGAATACATGGTTGGAGGATTTAGTGTCGCGTTCCGAAACTATTATAATATAGATATGCCTCCTATTAGACGAAGCAATTTAGGTAGAAGAACCCGAAATGCTACAAACCAAGCTAATTACCGATCTAATCATGCTGCACAAGAACGTGACGACCGAAATGAACGTGAAAGAATTCGGATATCACGAACGCGTGAAGCGCGAGCGCTACATTCAACTAATAATCGCGCAAGTTTGAATCGAGCTGCTTTCAGTTACGATGTGTCAATTGACTACAGTAATTACCAATGTGTTGTTATTGGTTCTATGAGCTCGGTTTGCTCATATTGTAAGGCATTGAAATTTAAAAACGAAGGTAATGGATTGTGTTGCGCAAATGGTAAAGTGAAATTGATACCATTGGAACCACCACCAGAGCCATTGTACTCATTGGTTTCAGGAATAGGAACAGATTCCATACACTTTTTGACAAATATCCAACAATATAACAATTGCTTTCAAATGACTTCATTTGGGTCAACAAATGTCGTTCGGGAAAATTTTATGCCAACTTTCAAGATATGTATTATAGCAGTTAAACATAATTATTTTATGTTCTGTCACCTAAGTTAAGATGTGTTACTAATCTTCAATTTCTTAATCATTAAGATCATAATCATCACTTTGTCAAGGAATTTACAACGAAGGATTGATTTGAATTGAGGACATGTGCTTGATGATGTCAAACAAACTATTAATTCAATTTGTCCTGGCCGCGCCCAATCGTCCAATGCATGATGCTTTTAACCAAGAGTTGAATCGAGAAAAACTGTATGATCTCAACACTTTGAAAGAATTAATTCAAACAAATCAACAGAAGTATGTATTTGATACTCTTATGAAAGTAACAAATGATGAAACTGGAGGGATTTACTTTTTAGATGCACCTGGTGGTACAGGAAAAACTTTTTTACTGTACTTTTTAATTACTAGCGGACCCGACAGACATCGTCCTGTCCAAAAGATTTGTAATGTGACAGTTTTTTGTTCCTACATATTTTATAGTCTGGGCAAAAAATCTCCTGAACAGAACCGTCACCCTGGTGATAGGGCGTTGTGAATAAGAAATATAATTAAATAAAACATATATATGAGCATTTAAAAGTAAGTAATCGCTTTATTGTTAATCATGTGAATCATAATTATTAACAAAAATCAGTTTTATTTTCATTGAAGTGCTTAGTGATATACAATGTTTTTGTTTGATTACCTGGCGCGTAGACAAACAAATCTGATGGTTTTCCAACACGGGAACAGGCAACATACAATTGACCATGTGAGAAACATGGGTTTTCCAGATTAATACCACAAACACTCAATGATTGCCCCTGGGACTTGTTTATGGTCATAGCAAAAGCAAGCCGAACTGGAAACTGTAGTCGTTTAAAGTTAAACGGCACATCAGTCGGAATCATTGGGATGCGCGGTATGAGAACGTCTTCTCCTTTATATTTTCCTTTCAGTATCGTTGCTTCTATCTCGTTGTTTAGTAATTTTTTATCGCTAACCGTGCCGTGTGCCGTTGCAAAGACGTGGTTGGTTGATATTTCGCAACATTATAACTACCGATCCAACCTTTAATTGAAGATTGTCAGGTGGCAATACTGGTAAATCCAGCGAGTTTAAAAATTCTGGTGGATAGTTCACTACATCATTTTGGTTAGTAGCCAAATCAACTGATTTATATATCCTCGATTCGCCTGTAATTTGTTCTTGAATTTTTAAATTTAATTCATTTACATCTATGTTTTTTGCAGCCAATATAGCTCGTTCGCTCAACCAATCATGGTTTCTGTAATTTTGAGAAACATCTGGAAACACCTTCTGAATAAGTTCATCTTTTGATCGAGTTAACTGACAAAAACTTTGAGGAAAGTTAATGCAGCCAGTCAACATGTCTATAGGAAATTTGCCATTACCAATGTCAATGAGTTGTTTAGAGAATATGTTTCCAGATTGGTCATTTTGCAACTCGACACGCATATTCTTGCTTAAATAAAGTACTCTGACATGTTTCCACAAATTGGAGGACTTTAGACATGCATTGAGTTCATCAGCTGGTGTTGATCGTGGAATCACTGGCAATGTTTGACGAAAATCTCCTGCTAATAAAATCATTGCACCACCAAATTGGTTATGATTGCTCCGTAGATCTTTTAAGGTTGTGTCTAAATCCTCCAAAGATTTTTTATGTGCCATCGTGCATTCATCCCAAACAATTAATTTACATTGCTGCAAGACCCCTGCCATTGCAGAGTTCTTCGAAATGTTGCAGGTCGGAGTTCCATTGCTTTGCATATTTAATGGCAATTTTAATGCTGAATGTGCTGTTCGACCACTTTCAAGCAAAGTTGCTGCGATTCCCGACGAAGCGAGTGCAAGTGCAATTTTATTTTGTGAGCGAATCGTTGCTAATATTAATGAAATCAAAAAAGTTTTTCCTGTACCACCAGGTGCATCTAAGAAGTAAATCCCTCCAGTTTCATCATTTGTTACTTTCATAAGAGTATTAAATACATACTTCTGTTGTTCATTCAACAGTGCAAGATTTGTTTGAATTAATTCTTTCAAAGTGTTGAGATCATACAGTTTTTCTCGATTCAACTCTTGGTTAAAAGCATCATGCATTGGACGATTGGGCGCGGCCAGGCCTAATTGAATTAATAGTTTGTTTGACATCATCAAGCACATGTCCTTAATTGAAATCAATGCTTCATGTAAATTTCTTCACTGATTTGTATATTTGAATTTCCCATTCTATTTCGTATTTGATACAAAATATCATCACACATATAATCTTTGTACTTGATCAACAAATCAATTGGATTTGATGGGAAGCATGTAGATATGATTATAGAAAACAATGTTCGTATTTGATGAGCGTTTGATGATATTACAGCATCATTGAGAGTTTGATCCCAATGAGCGTCATTTTCTAGCAATTACAAACGTTGACAGGCTTCTCTGTAAGATCCACACAATTCACCATCAACAGTTCGTAAATGTTGGAATGATGTTGGGCCACGTACATTGACTAATAGCAATCGTAAATAAAAACATTCATCATTGCTTGCATGTACTGAATAAATTCGAACAATGGCATCGGTGGAATACACATCTGGGTATCCTGGAACTTGTTTTCCTTGTTTCCGTCGTATAAATCTCCTTGAGGATTGATTCCAAGTATAATATTTTGGCATTTCAAAATATAGCAATGTTTGTGCAAAGTCATCGTTTTGGCATGTTTCAAAAAAAACTGGTTAATTTAGTAGATGGTGTCTGAGCAGCTCTTTGTACTGCGTTTTGTGCTGTAAAATACACTCTTTGTCCATTTTCTAAATGCACAGCTAAGTGAACAACGGAAGGGTGTCTCTCATGAATAGGAAAAGAAAATATTCGCCATACTGCTTCATTACTACTAACATAGCGGCCTATTTGGTATTGGGTAACTTCATCATTGGAATTCTCTGCACCAATTCCAATCACAGCCATATCACTCCCTTTGGTTACATATTTGCAAATGTATATAATAGATTTCACTGAATGGCAAGATTCAACGTTGATGTGTGCTTTGAAGGTCTTTGATAAAATGGGTGAATATGGAACAATCCAACGATTATCTATTTCAATATCTTGTTGATTTAATTTGACAATTGTTGATCTTCCATTGTCTGCTGTCAATCGTCGACGATACAGTGGATAACCGTCATTACCAGTAATTGTTTCCGATATTAATGTCCGTGGATTTCGTTTTGAACATTTACAATCATGGTGAATTTTGATTAAGAGTTCCACAGGGACCATGTATCATATTTTTGATAACTACCTCATTCAATCCAGGATCTACTTGTACATCAGGGATTTCAGCTGATATCACTGCATCAACTTCATTTGGCCTTATCTTTTCAACCAACCAAATCAAAATGTGTGCATGTGGCAATCCTCGTTTCTGCCACTCCACAGAATACATCCAGCAGCGTGTCTCACCAAACACATAATGTTTTACGATGAAATCCATTAAAGATTTCAATTTTTGTCTAAAGACTCTGGCTGTAATATCTTGACGATCAGTGGGTGATTGCCCAGGGAATAACTCCTGCTTGATTTCTATCCAGAGCGGATTGCATGTAAATGTGATGAACAAATCTGCTGTACCATAATGACGAACATACGACATGACGTCTTGAGCATATTCGTGCATATGTCGAGGGCTTCCGATGTATGTTGCTGGAAGAATAGTCATCCGACCAACATTCTGTGCATTTCCATCAGTATGAATCGCATCTCGAAGGTGAATATACTCTTCAGATTGGAGTTTGGTCTGATTCAACCTGATGAATGTTAATTTCTCCGTTTCAATTTTAACATACATGTCAACAATATATTTGTGATATAATCGCCGACATTTCAATATGTGATTGTCTTCATTTTCCCGAATCATTAGGCGGTATGAATAATAGTTCATTGAACTGACTTTTTTGTTAGTTTCAGAACCTGTAAATAGATTCTGTTTTAATAACATTGAAATATAAAATTAAAATACATAATATAGTGACTGAGATATTAACTAATATTTTAATTACCTGTAATGGGATTTATCATTTTTATTGAGAAATCATAGCCATCTTCACCTTGCCAAAATATAATGGGATATTGCAGTGCATCATATGAGCGGTGTGTTTCCTTTATACGTTGTAATTGATCATTCCGACGATGTAAAAGAATATCACGGGATTCCAAGTTTTCTCCAACTACAACGATAGCAACTTCATCAATAGTTGGTGCATTAAAACGTCTTGCATGTTGACCCGCAGGTGTTTTATCAGCTCTGATTACAATTTTGTGATTATCTGATGGCATCAGATCCAGGGCAGTTTTAAACAATATAATCAATTGATTGTGTTCATTAAATAAAGTTTATAATTGCTCTACAATAGACCTCTTTACTAAATTGTTATGTGCACAACGCAGATTAGTTTCTTGTGATGAATTGCCCATAAAATAAATTTGCAGGAATTTGTAGTTGCTATCTGACACTGGTAACAGTGAACCTGCTCTGTGATATATTTGGCCTTGTATCTGTAAATTTTAAAAAATATTATGTTTGTACCAAACACTATAAAATAAAATAAAATAAATAAGCAATGTGGGGTATAAATTTATGGATTTTCAGTGATCAAACTTAAATAATATTTGTTCTTTAAAATTATATCTGCCTCCTAATTAGTTGTAACTAATATCTATCATCAAATATATTGGGTTTCAAAATAATAAAAGTGTCGCTAAAACTGAATCACCAATTAATATGAGGACTAAGTGATTATTATGATCTTAATGATTAAGAAACTGAAGATTAGTAACACATCTTAACTTAGGTGACAGAACATAAAATAATTATGTTAACTGCTATAATACATATCTTGAAAGTTGGCATAAAATTTTCCCGAACGACATTTGTTGACCCAAATGAAGTCATTTGAAAGCAATTGTTATATTGTTGGATATTTGTCAAAAAGTGTATGGAATCTGTTCCTATTCCTGAAACCAATGAGTACAATGGCTCTGGTGGTGGTTCCAATGGTATCAATTTCACTTTACCATTTGCGCAACACAATCCATTACCTTCGTTTTTAAATTTCAATGCCTTACAATATGAGCAAACCGAGTTCATAGAACCAATAACAACACATTGGTAATTACTGTAGTCAATTGACACATCGTAACTGAAAGCAGCTCGATTCAAACTTGCGCGATTATTAGTTGAATGTAGCGCTCGCGCTTCACGCGTTCGTGATATCCGAATTCTTTCACGTTCATTTCGGTCGTCACGTTCTTGTGCAGCATGATTAGATCGGTAATTAGCTTGGTTTGTAGCATTTCGGGTTCTTCTACCTAAATTGCTTCGTCTAATAGGAGGCATATCTATATTATAATAGTTTCGGAACGCGACATTAAATCCTCCAACCATGTATTCTGTGCTCCAACGCACACACGCACACTGTTTTGATAGATATGATTGATTTGAACTTTGTATAACGGTAATAAAGTGCACATTGACTCTTTGACGTTACGAACATACCTACAACAATGAGTGCTTTAGTTGAGAGAGAGATAGCTAGTGTGAGATAGATAGAGATAGCAAGAGTGATAAAGCTCAAATTGACTGTACGTTTTAGTTAGAAAACGTTTGTATGGGAAAAAGAAAAAAGGCTGTTTTTCGGTTTTTTCCGGCAATTATTCGAATTTTTCTCGACGTAAAAACCATCCTTGAACTTCAACGAACATTTAAAAAAAAAGAATAGCCCAAATTGGTCCAGGCGTTGTTGAGTTATGCGGTTACCAACACATTTTGCGATTCATTTTTTTATTATAGATATATTTTTTATATAAATAAATTTTATTTAAATTGTAAAATTCATTGAATAAATAAACATTGTAAGGCAATTTTTTTAGTGTTTAAAAAAATTAGGTCATTTTCCCCTTATTTTAATCTTTAAACACAACCCGGGTGTGTATTGGACCCCAACCAAATTTCGTGACATAAGTTTAATTGGAAAATAAATATATGGGAAATTTTACTCCCACGTAAATTTAGTTAGTACGTTTAGAAAGGGGTTGCACAGTTGCTGCCTTCTGTTAGTCTGCTACTACTCTTACAGTAGAGTGCGGAAGTAGCTTTGGGGTTTGCTGGACCCCAGTATATTTACATGAGACTTTTTCAAAGTTGTAATTTTGGTTTTTGTTTGTTTTTTAAGATATTTTCTAGACACAAAGACATAAACCATAAGAGATAATTCACACCTAATACAGAATTTACTAGATCAGATGGGTAACGATGATACATCGGGGAGCTTGTGCAATAATAATAATAATAATAATAATAATAATAATAATAATAATAATAATAACAAATAATTTCAAGAAATAATGAAGCTCAATGAAGGACTGGAACGTAGACATTTAGCATGGATATTGTTTCATTCATAAGTCAACTAAACCCAACAACTATCCCAATACTTTACATAATATTAAAATATAAAATCATTCAACTAACATTGTTTGGAATTTTCCAGAAAGAAGCCAACGAACGATTGAGCAATGGTCGAAACCAAGCAAGCTCAGGAGCCACAAGGGGACAGCCGTCCGCCGCCATCTTGGTTAAACAAGGAGCTGATTCAACAAGCGCTGCGCAACGCCGGAGACAGCAACTCGCAGGTGGAAACAATTGACGTGAGCGTGCCTGTCGCCGCGGGCGACAACTACGGCAGCTCCATCTACCGAGCGAAGGCCACACTCACTGATGGGCAAGAGCGATCTTTCATTATTAAGGGCCCAGCAGCAGGTGCAGCGTTGTCCAGTGCGACAACGGAAGGCAGAACCTTTGAAAGAGAAGTCACGATGTTGGCGCAAGTCATTCCGCAGATGGAGGTAAATTAATGTGGGATCAAGGGAAGTGGTGGACAGAAATCTAAACCCTGGGCATGCGCAGTCTGTGGGAGCTTTATAAACTTGTTCACCAATGTTTATTATCCGAATGGTATTTCTGTGTACTTGACAGGTAGGCGTGGGGTAGAACGATGTTGCCACTTATACCCGATTTAGGCACAGCCTCACTTGAAGGTCACGAGATGAACGGAGAAGGTAGACTCATCCAATAGGGAGCTTCGTTATGACTTACATTTTTGATATTGGAGCTCCCGGTTGGATGACAGTGAGACCTATCATTTCAGCTCGTGACCTTGGAATGAAGCTGTGTTTAAATCGGAGTATTTTTGGGTTAGTGAGACACGTGGTCGTGAGGTCGTTCTTGCATTAAGCATGCCCGTCCAGCGTAATGTATTATTCGTTTAGTTAAGTAAATATGCTCATTAATTCCAATAAAAATCGTTGATTATCACTGTGTTTATGAAATGCGTGCAATTAAAACTTTGCCGTGCAATTTAAAGTCTACAATTACTAATCATAAAAATGATGAAAGTCGTTTAAATATGTCTCTAAAACATAGACGTAGCCAAGATATTTCCAGTCGGGTATGAAATTTAACAAAAATGTACATCACAGATTACGTGCATCAAAAAAAAATATCAATGAACGAATAAAACAAAATTATAAACAAATAATTATTACTACTTATTACACAACCATGTACAGTAAGTTATAATAAGTTAAGTAAGTTATATTATAAGTTATCATAGTACAGTAAGTTAAATTAGAAACTGTTAACGTACTCGTACTTTGCATCAATCATCTTGACCCACAAGTCGCTTTATATTGCACAGCTATGTTTACTTCGCCTATTGGAACATGGCGGCCCAGGGAGAGCAGTTGTTTTGGGAAAACCACTTTATTTTTTTTATAAAATTAAGTAAATTATTTATGAGTGAAAATATCGATATTCTCCATTCATGTCACGACTTATTCCACATTAACAAGTATGTCCATAAACATGTTGATTTGACTGTAGCTGACTATTGAAACAACATAACACATTTATGCTTGTTAATTATTTTACGTGCAAAACATTTGGTCTCCGCACATTACAAATATAAACTAGTGGTGTCACAGAATGACAGACTTTCCCAAATCAGTTTTCTATTTCCTTTGTTTTCGGTTATCTATTCAGACTTACCACCTATCCGCCATCTTGCCAGCTGTCATCTTTCGCTGCCGAAAGTGAATTTTTTTGAAAATTTCGTAATTTTTCGGTTTTGTAATAGTAGAACGGATTTTTTTTAAGAATATTAAAATTTATTAACTGTAAAATATCGTCCTAAATGGCAATTTTCTTAGGACAATTTGGAGCCGTTTTAAAGAAAATGGCGTTTAAATGGCTCTTCTGTAAATCCGAAATTTGAAGCTCTTTTTCATAAATTTTTTTAGTTTTCAAAAATCTTCATAGGAAGTCTTTTAAAACACTTTAAACTCCGTCTGGATAGACAGAGATAGACGGACGGACAGACAGACAGACAGACGGACGGTCAGTCAGACAGACAGACGAACAGACTTACGGAGAGCAGAGAGACAACTGGACGGACGTTTCGAGAAAAAAAACAACTTTTTTTTGGCATCAGGGGACCCCAAAACATGTATTTCCTTTGAAATCTCGAAATGGATTTTCCAAAGCATTTCATTACTTTCCCAATACTACGTAAAAGTACTCCATATATGCGTATGTATACGGAAAAGTAAAAAATTAATCGTCAGTTTTATTTACCAGCTGTGAAAAGAATTCGTGCAACACGTCTGAGTTAGAACAGAATGATCTCTCTCTTTTCCAACATTAACACTTTTTCTTCATTCATGCATGTCATACGAAGTAATTTTCTTATGCTTTGTTAGCTTCTTCTGATATTTCAACCGAAATACGATAAGATTTTTTTCGATTTTCAACGTTTCTTATTCCTTATTTCAATCATAATTTTCTAAGACACTAAGGTGATCATAAATATAGGCCGCAAATAATAAAGATATGATTGAATTTCTCAAAATTAAAATCAATCTTTAATGGGAACGAAAAAATATTGAACGTAACACGTGGGTAAAGGGGTATAATTGCACTCTTGGTTAATAAGAAATCTCATGCAATTATACCCCTCTTTATCCACTCGTTTCATTAATTACTATAATAGTACATTAACGAATGCGAATAGTGCATTATATTCGTGGAGAGTGTTTGCTCAGATCCAAACGCTTGTTTATCAATAAAATGTATTTTGATAACTTTCGGAAGACATGCTTACAAGTAGAAAACAAAGTTGACTGACACAAATTAAACCAATTACAAAGATAATAGACAGTCGCTAATTTTGACGGATAACAAGAAGGTGACCGTTACTGAAGCAGCACTACTTGCAAACTCACCGAGTGAATTGCTTGGTGCAGAAACTCCTCATATCTGCTCTCCACAATTCTTCACGAGAAGGAAAAAAAGGAATTAACTTACACGCGATTCTGCACCGAAAGAAAATTTTGACCACGTGTTTCACACGCAGTTCGCGGTGGACATGAGAGACTTATACCAGTTGATGCGTCTGTTTTATACAATGTGATCAATAAATCCCCAATACTTTTAAAATATAGACATAAGGGGGTTTCTACACCAAACGATTCAACTGAATTCTAGTGAAAAATGTGAGTTGGAAAATAATCAACCACAACAATCAAGTAGCAAAGCGACAAAGTGGACTGACATAAATTGTCGTGGATGATTATTTTCGAAGTCATATTATGAATTACCACAGGATATCTACTACCACCACGGAATTAAGAGTGGGTAAAATTATATTACCGAAGCTATTTAAGAACTAATTTGTAATATATTGAACTATTGTGTTAGCCTCTGTTAGAAGCAGCTACCCCTGGTCGATCCCCCCCCCCCTTCACGCCACGTTGCTACCACCACGGTACCTCTCTGGCGGATTCCTCGTGAAGGAGGACCTGGCACCTCCCGGCTTCACGGTAGGGGACCAGAAGCGAGGCCTGGAGCTGAGACACAAATTCACCGGTCGACCACTTGACTGAACGACCGCTTGAACGATCGAAAATGTGACCGATAATGTGTCACGGAAACGTCACCGATAACGTGTCAATAACTTGACCGATCGATTACGTGACCGATCGATAACTTGATCGTTCGATAACTTGATCGTTCGATAACTTGGCCGATCGTTAACTAGACCTTTCGATAACTTGACCGATCGATAACTTGACCGATACATACGTTGGCTGATGTTTACACTGATTACTGTCAGGTTGACCGACGAAAAGCTTTAAATGTTCGTGTGTTGTTGGCAGGCCCTGTTAGAAGAAGCAGCCCCCGGCCGGTTCCCGCCCTTGGCTCCACGTTGCTACCACCACGGCACCTCCCCCGTGGAGTTCTTGGTGATGGAGGACCTGGCACCTTCCGGCTTCAAGCTGGCCGACCGGAAGCGGGGCCTGGGCCTGAGGCACAGCCTGCTCGCGCTTAGAAGCCTCGCCCGCTTCCACGCCGCCTCGCACGCGCTCTTGAGGCGACAACCGGAACTGGTGGAGAAGCTGGACAACACGTGGAGGGCCATCGATAAGAGCATGAGGGTTTTCGTCAAGGGGCAGATCCAAGGGGCTGTCGAAGCCACCCGCTCGTGGCCTGGCTTTGAAGAGTGCGCCGACCGACTGGAGAAGTTCAAGGTATTGCTTCCGTTGGACTTACACTTTTTGAACTTGATTGATTATGTTGATTGGTGTTTCCAGGGACGTCAACTGCTATAATCGTTAGTCTCTTTAGTAAAGTAAGCGGCGGCGATGGTCTAATGGTTAGCGTATCGGGCTGTTATGTCCAAGTTGGCGGGTTCAACCCCGATCGAAGCTGTTGATTTTTAAGGGCGAAAAAAATCCTTCGTACGCCTTTCTCAGGAGGGAAAGTAAAGCTAGCTGTCTCATGTTAGTAGATTTACTGCTAACGTAAAAGTTCCTTAAGCCTAAATGACGCCTCTGAGCTAAATTCAAATCTTCGCCCACCTCCTTTCTCTACCAGTTAGTGAAAGGAGTGTAGCGAAATTTGCGTGATCAGAATTCCTGATGGCCCGAGTCTCGCCACGTAAAATAAGGCTTCAATTCAATTAAACTGAATGGTTCATGTATGGAGTTGTGGTGTTCCTCTACCGTTAGACCGGGAGAGATAGCTCAAGCTAACAAACCGATATCACTGCAGTGTCTCTGACCGGGAGGTCCTAGGTTCGAGTCCCGGCGGCGGGGGTCTAATTTTTGACACTACCTGCGGAGCTAGCTCGAGTTAAGCCGCTGACCGAAAGAGAATTGTAGCGGCCGGCTTGTCTGATCGGTACTTTTCCGCGATCTCAATGGGGATATGGGAGCAGTACTCTTAACAAATGGGCGAACAGCGCGCGATTTTAACCCCTTACTTACACACACTTGCACTAACATTCACTACACTACCGCATATGCCTGAAGATCGGTCGGTAGCTTAAGAGCTCGTCCCGGCCGGGGCGGTGTCCTGCCAGAAATTGAGAAACCAAGGATACGAGGAAACAACGAAAAAATTGGAGCAGTTTTTGAAACAATAATTGTTTTATAATTTTCTATATATCAAGCAAAATGACATGCGAACTACATATTTTTAGGGATTTTACAAAATTGAAGAAATTGAACATTTCAGTCAGGAAAAACCCTTCATCTCAAAATTGTTGTTGTTAAAAAATACCTAAAATATTTTGAACTTATGCAATTTCCAAAAATTCAGGAATTTGAACAAAAAAGGGGACTTTTCGTTTCGGTAGTCGAGGACAAAGTTAAATCAAAACATTTGTCGTCATTTTTAAGAACATGAAAATGGTTTTGGAGATTCTTATAAAGTACATCTAAAATCAAAATATTCGTTTTAAACTTCCAGGACCTTGAGTCGTTTCAAATCGATCGTGGAATACAATTTTCGTTTGTAATGTTTAGTCGGTAGTTCAAATGGACGGGCAGGGAATCTGAATGCAGATTTGGTTTGCGCCTTGCTGGCAGTTCCATCCCTGCAGAATTAAACTGTCAGTTTTAAAGTGCTTTAATCCCAGGGATTATTAAACGAAAAAGTGTGAGAAAAGTATTCTCACATCAATCACATTTACGAAATATGTAATACAACCGAGAGCTTCAATTACATTCAATACGGCACTATTACAAATTTTGTCTAATATTGTAATTTACATAGTGTTTTTAATAATATTTTATTACTGCCATTTAATACAGATGAATTCAGTTGTGATTGCTTATTATTTTTGCAGGACGTCGCCATGGATATGTTTGCCCAGCTAAATGATCCGAAGGACGGTGCTTTCAACGTCATCACTCACGGAGACTATTGGATGAACAACATGATGTTCTGCTACGAAGACGGAGAGGTGAAAGGACATCGAGCACTTGATCTGCAAGTTAGTGTTTTTGAAGTTTCCATTGAACATATTTCACACCAATATAGTAGTGGCTGTTCGTGAGTTCGAAGGTAATGAACTCCGTTAATAAATATGACCTAGTCAATGGCGATTCGAAACTTCAGTAACAGGTGAAGGGATCTTGGCACTTGGATCGTGGATAGTGGCAGGAATTCGTGGAGGTTGAAACGTATTTATTTTTATTATGTTTTCTTTAAAGAAAAAACACTATCAATAAGTCCACTACCAACGTCGTGAAAGACAAAATTTGTAAAAAAAGAATCATGTGACCCGTACATTAAGACAAAGGGAAATAGAAAAAGGGGTTCATAGTCACATTCATTCATATAAGGGAGTTTGATGGTGGCAGCGCGCACTGTAAGAGGAGAGATATGGAATAATCGTCAGTGCTCATGAAGAGACAACCGATTGTAGAAAGCTATCAAGCGTCCACGCACTTGAAAGGAGAGTCATCCAATCGGGAGCTTCAAAACTAAAAAGTTAAGTCGTAACATAGGTTCCGATTGGATGAGAGTTTTCTCCTCTCTTTCCAACTCCTGGCGTTGAATTGATTGATTGATTGGTGATTCAGAGCACGTCAACTACCGGGGTCGTTAGTCCCGTAAGCGTAATGCATGTTTTTGCTCGGGATGTGGCGGTGAAAGGTTTTTGGTCAAAACGTAAAGTCCCTTGCATCCACGTCGGGAGAAGAAGTACGCCAGCGTAACTAAGCGTTAAAGCGTTTCGTTGTGGTCCTTGACGCTATGCAAGTTGGTCACTCATATTCTAGAGCTAGGCGGCAGGTAGCTGGTCGGTCGCAGGCGGATGCTTTTCCACAGAGTGCCGAGTTCGATTTGAAATTGTGTCGCGCTTCCCAATAAACAGAACGGTATCAAATAAGCTTGACAAGTTGGCCAAGTAGACACACATCCAGAAACAAATTTCTCCGACTTTCCCGGTTTTCCAGAGATTGTTTTTGTATTTTTACTGATAAGATTTGTATTTTCTCACTACTTAATGAAAATATAAAAGCTAAACTAATAGGTTAGATCTATGATTTCCTCGTAGTAGAAATTGACAGTGTTATCACAAGTAAAACATGAGAAAAAAATAATGCTGTACTAATGATTTAATGCAATAAAATCTTGGTTGATAGCCTTATCAAAATTTGCCAACTTCTAACGATTCTTCTAAAAATTCTTTTACTTTTCCAGAGTAAAGAAATTCCTTGATTTTTTTCCGTTTTCCATGTTTTTCAGCAAGTGCTAGAATTTTTCGGCCTTTTTAACCATTTGACATGGATCCAGACAAATTCATTTCGATAATTGAAGAACGAGAGAACGTAAGGAAGAATTTCCATTCGGTTTTCTGAAATTATGGTAGTAAGAAGAAGATAACAGATGATATGGTTTTTGATTGTTTCTGTCAAAAAGGAACCAAACTATTAATAATTAGGAAAAAGAAGCTTTTTAAAACCATATCTCGTGTTGTGTCATATATCTCCTATCAAACATGATTCGCAGCGCGGAGTTTTAAAATTTTCTCTTAAATTACTTATCGATTATAAGAACTGTATTGAAGACCAGTATCTGTTGTCGTCAAATTCAGTTTGACTAGTACTCTTCAGCAGAAGAAGTCACACTCATGAGCACGAAATGTTCTTTGGTCAAACCCATTCCGACCGTACACTGAGAGTTTAACAAACATTTCACTTTGCAGACTCGAATTATTGATTAGCTGCTTTCGTTGTTTTATCGTAGTGTAAGATTTACGAACCCGTTTCTGCAGAGCTAATTTGTAGGCATTCTTTCTAAAAGTCTATGTACTAGACCTAGTCAATAAATATTGTGTTTTGTGTAGTGTTAACTTTTTTGAAAAGAAGAATTTACATCACTTCGATTATCATATAACTTAACAGAATAAAAACAAAGTAAACAAAACTTTTTTAAAAGCGATTTTTTTATTTGCCTTCTTATCGTGAAGCGGTTGAAGAATGATTTCAGGAAAATGGACACGTAATAACATTAGAGTAGTTTGCTAGTAGAGTGGGAATTCAGGCGTAAATTCAAAGTTGAAAGACGGTACATTGGCCAATTACGTAGTAAAAGAAGAAAAGTAGGTCTTAAATCATGTTAGGACATAAGTGAAATATTTCTCTGACTTTCTTGGCACGAGTTTTGCAAAACGTTTGTGTGATAATTTCATTGAAAAGCAGAATATATGTGACTTTGTTCTGTTCCCTCCTCTGAGAAACCGTCACTGCTGTGCATCGAAGCACGAATAATTAAAATGAAAGTTCGTCACTTACCGTAAATACTGTGTGTCTGTGCTTTGTTGTAGTTGAAGCACCACTCCTTTTTATGACCACTTCCCCTGCAAATTTATGAGGAAGGCTTGAAATTTAATCCTTTATATCAGAAACCCTTCAAACGCTAAAATATAAAACACGCTTTAGCGACGGATAATTGTACCAGGAGGATACGTACATCGTTTAGTGCATATTTATATGAAAAAAATATTTATTTATCAACTTCTTTAATAAAGAAAATATATTAAAATCGGAAAAATTGGGAGACTTATTCACAATTTTCTCGAAATGAGGAATTTGGGGTTTGACGGGTTTCTGAAATACAAGTAAACGACTCAATTGACAGTTTGTCTAAAAACGAGTTTTATGACCCACAGATCGCGCACGTGGCATCCCCGGCTATCGACCTCGTGTACTTCCTGACAAGTAGCCTCAACGACCACATCCACGAGCACCACCAAGATCTGCTGCTGCGGGAGTACCACTGCGAACTCAAGGAGACCATGGAGCTGCTGGGACTTCAGGTAACGACCCCGAGTATTGATTTGTATTGATCTTTTGATTGATTATATAAGAGGTTGCAATGATTACACGTTCTCAAGAAGACAAAAGAAAGGTGACATCTCATACAGTGATTACCACACAGAGAAATATTTCAACAACTTGAAACAGATATAACAAAAGTAAACGATATAATGAATGGAAGCAATGAGCTTTCTTCATGAATTTTATTGATTTTAAAGGTCCTTTCAACACGAATTTCTAAACAAGGCCATAAATACCAAATTTCAAGAACAGCATTGTCTACTTTCATAGTGTAATGGCTTTAATAGCATTAATGGTTTGATTCAACTCTCAATAGACTAAATTTCAATTAAATAAATAAGTATAAATGCAATGTTCCTAAAAAAGGAAATTTTAAAGTGTACCTTTCTCCAGCAAATCTCCAGTTACCAGAATCAATTATGGAGTATCAATGCCTCAGCACCAGTTAGCCAACGTTTGTGAAGTGAATAAAAAACTTTTTTTTCTTGTTACTTCCTAACCTCCCCCACCCCACCTTTCCGAAATTTACTTTACTGACGCTAAAGTAAATTTCGGAGGGGATTATCAAAAAGCTACTCTCATGACAGAAAATCAGTTTAAGGAGTGGATCTATGAATATTACTCGCGCAAGTTTTCTTGATACACGAGCCCCCTAGTCCTCAACCAACACTGAGTAGCACGGCACGTTGAGATACTTAGGATCGACTCGGAACGGCACCTACCAATATACAATGCTAGCAACAAACACGTACCTTCAAAACAATCGTAACATTTCTCGTGGCACGCTTTGGCGAGTTAAGTTCATTCCCACAATTGGTACGTCCTTTTAAGCCGTGACGTAGCCAGAGCCCTTCTCTCCCCGCCTCCCGCTGGGGAATATGAAATTAAAAACAACAAAAACAAAAACGCGCGTATAGTGGTATGGCGGTGGCATTTTCTGCAAGTTCCCAACCTCTGCCATTTTCCGGAAGTTCGCAATATTGGTTTGTCTAAAACCCAGCTGTCAAACCCGATAATAAATGGGTAGTACCCATTTTTCAACAGAATTTAATAATTTTCATCGTAAAAACGAAAAAAATAATAATCTTCATTTCAAATTGTGGGAGTTACTATAAAGTATCCCCATTGCGTGAACACCATAATAACCTAAAACTTAGAACGTCAAGAGTATTACATTACTAAATGTGCTTCTTCTGCCTTCCAAATTTCTCACACGAAATCTCACAAAAAGTAAGCAAATAAATACGTAAAAACTAAAACACAGTTAACGTTCTGAAGGAGTATGTGATGCACAAAGTATGACAGAATTACAGCTGTCAAAATATTTCAAGTCTAGCTACAATACCAAATACATGGTTAAAATACAGTACATTGTCTTACTGTGGTGTTACTTTTTTATTTCACCATTTCCCTTCATAAGCATAACGTACTCATCTGAAGTCAAAGGGGCAGGTCCTAAAGTTTTGAGTTTGTAAATGATCCAGTAATATAATTCAGGTCAACAGTAAGCAAAACATTAGAGTTTCTTTGGAGATGACGTCAAAAGTAATAATGTTAGTTATTCGTGAAAATTAATTCACATCTCTCGAACAATTTGTACGGCAATGAGTCACACAATTAATAATGACGAACTGTTACGAAAGCTTGTTTATCTGGTCAAGTCTTTTAAATATTAAAAACTATGACAAATAATACGTGTTACACATGGTACAAGTGTTTTGGGTACAGCAATATGGCTGATCATTGCTTCATGTGGCTTCATGTTTGTGACGTCATGCCATCTCCCGGTATTCCTAGCCATGGTAGAAATTCATGGGCGAGTTCCTCCGGCACACCGATTTCTGCTGGTTCAGCGCAACACCAGTTTTTGTCACGAACCACGTGATCGCAGCACGGGCACTTCGTTTGTAAAGCCAGACCAAACGCTGGCCGCCATGTTGCACGGAGAACGAGAAGCGTTAAGAAACCTTTTGAAAATGGTATAAAGTGACAATTTTCAACGATATCCAACGAAAAATAACACAATGTAGGTGTACATGATGCAATATTTAGAAGAAATGCATCATAAATCTGTTTCAATGACTTGTAACGAGGTGATACTTTTGATATCTGTCTGCCGTCTAAAACTCGCGCTAATATTGTCTCGAAAACTAGTGTCCAAAGCTCATTGGTTGAAGTCAAGTAGGATGCGCAAAGGCCCTCCCTTCTTAGCTCCTCGGTTTAAGGGATGGTACATGTGCTTCCGCCGATCAGGTGGCCGAGATCGCTGAGGCAGTAGTGCCGTAGCGATCTCGGACCGAAGGATCGCGGGTTTGAGTCCCGCCTCGGGCATGGTTGTGTTGTGTTCGTCCTTTCACCCCTATTATCATCATTTCGGGAAAGGCAACGGGAAACCACCCTGAATAATTCATCATCCCAAGAAAACCCGCTATGGGACACCTTACTACCGTATACGGTAGATAGGACCAAAAAAAACATGTGCTTCCAGGCACCGTCGCTGGAGGCGCTGTTGTCGGCCGTGGACGTCCACGGTCCGTTTTCGCTGTTCTTGGCGATGGCCAGACCCATTCTGAAGGCAGAGCACGGGCTGGATGTCAACGCAATCTTCAGTGGGGACCACTCCTGCCTGGTGCCCGTTTATGAGCTCCCCGAGGTCAAGACGTGGATGCAGCGCATTCTGCGGGACTACGTCCGCACGGGTTGGCTGCCTGCATGAGCGCGTTCAGAAATTTACGATCGCGACCTTGACTCACAATCTAGTGGACAGTTGTTTTTAACGAACATTCTGCAGTTGAACTTGAAAAAAATTCTGAATAAACCAAACTTAAATGATTTGTTTCCCCGAAAATAAATTACGAGAATTTGAATAAACCAACCGACGAACAAGAGGAGGTCAAGAAATGGATACAGCGTATCCTTTGAGACTACGTCCGCAGGGGTTGGCTGCTTGCATGAACGCGTTCAGAAATACATGATAACAATCCAGTAGAGAGTTTGTAATGAACATTCCGCAGACGTTTTTGAAAAAAAAAAATTGTGAATTATCCAAAATTCAAAGTAAGCGTTTTCCCCATATCAAACCATCCAATACGAGTATTTGAATAAACCAAACGACGAACAAGAGATGGTTAAGAATTCGATGGAGTGCATTCTCGGGGACCATGCTCGCAGGACAGGTTAGCTGCTTGAGTGCGTTCATGAATTCATAATTGCGGTCTCTGCTCACAAGTCACTTCCATATATTTCGAAAACGCGAAATCAAACCACATTCTGAAATATCTAAGATTTAAATTAAGCATATCCCTAAATAGTTATTTTCAAATATTTGAGTAGTTCAAACAGCGAGAAAAACGACATCAATTAATGGGTATATCGCATCCTGACAGACTACATTTTCAGCAGGTTAGCTGCCTGTTTGAGCACGTTTAGGAATTCATGACCGGACACCTGTTGTCAATATGAGAGGGATGTTGATGTTGTAGACTGCCCATTTTGCAAAAGAAAACCAATGTGAATAATTAAAATGAAGCATTTCTGTGAATTGCGGTTATACGATATTTGAGTAATTCAAAATTCAAATCCACACGACGAAAGTGCGGAAGTCAAGAAATGGATGCGGAACTATTACGTTCTGCAGAACTACGTGCGTAGATTTTGGCTGCATGTCTGAGTGAATTAAAAAAATCTACGATGGTGACCTCTGCTCTTGAAAGTGTATTATTTGTGTTCGTATGATATCGAGAAAATAAAAAATTGGAATTATCTTAAGTTCAAATTAATAATTTTCCTAACACAAATTTTTCAATGCTCACGATTTTCACAGTCAAACAAACAGTTATTTCAAAACTTTTGTAATCCAAATTTCGATTTGAAATTCATCAGTAATTTCACAGGTATAACTATATATTGTATATTCAATAATTATACATGTTTAATTACTAAATTAATTACATAAAGGATGAACGATGCATTTACAAATTATTAAAAATGTATTATCTTTGCAAACGTTGATTTAGATCTCAAAAAAAAAAAATTATATTTACATTTATTAAATCTGAATGAAATCACATGTTTGTATGCTATGTGTTCAATATTTGGTACCTAAATTGTTGAATACTAATGTATTTTGTTAGTAATTAAGAATTAAAGAAATATTATAAAACATTCATTTGTTAATATTAAATCACAATAAAACCAATTTTATTATTTATAATTATCAATATATTATTTTATACATATGTTACAATATTTTATCATTTACATAGTCCCACATAATTTAAAATTGCTCATAGATTAAATATTTTGCAGTGAAACTTATGCACCATTTGGTTAACACAGTTAACGATATGAAATACTAGTAAATATTTCTTTGTGATTATAAGACTAGCACCAATACTTCGTTTTTCACTTTCAAATCTTGAATAAATACAAACTGCTACTGTGCACTTTGTTAGTGACATTTCTCTGTGAAATTAGTAAATGAAAACCATCTGACATTATTAAATATTTATTTCTCAAACTTTATTTTTCCCTTTTGTTATCTTGTATAAAAAATGGAGAATGTCGATGAAACATCCTGAAAAAGGTTTTTGTTATAAATCTATTATTTCAAAAATAGTGGTACTCCAACAGCACATTCATATTAGTATACAATTTTATAATATTATCCATATTAAACATTATATAACGGTTAGGTAAAATATGAAATTGTTCACACAATGTTCGAATTCATTGAATTCTAAGTATGATTTTTAAGGTTTCTGAAACCAATCGAGGAAATCTCCTGTTTTATTATCTAACATACAGACATTATTGAAATGTTACTATTATTGAAATTATAATATTTTAGCACATATTTATAGTATTCATTTAAATTGTTTTCGTTAACAAAATTTCTACATACATTTTAATATTTATATTTTAGTTCTTAAATGTATCTGAGGACGAAGACGCCCTTTTTTCCAATACCTTGTAACTTGTAGACATAAAATATAATCTGTTGTTATTGTATGAAACTAGTCTGATTATCTAATATTTTAAAATTGGAATCTTCATTATAAAATATACGTGCCATTTATAGCACTACAAGCAGGGTTGGGCAAAATACTTTAAATTTAGTATTTAAATATTTCACCAGAATCCTTTGTAAATTAGTATTTAAATCATTCTCAAAAAGAGTAAATAAAATAGTATTATTTGCATTATTTTATTGCAACAATGTATTGTAATTGTCAGTTACAATAATTAGTAATTGACACTAATACACATTTCTGAACTAAGGGATTACAAGATTGTATGATGTGTGTATGTATATTTATATATAGCCTCAAAGTTAGGAATAAAAACAAAAATAAGATCCTGAAATTATATTTTTATTAAAGTATTTTAAGTATTCCTTTTTTAATTACACCTATTTTATGTATTTAAATATATTTTCCAAATAAATATCTACAAAACTCAAACTTTACAGTTTTAAAATACAAATGTTTTTAAAATGCATATTTCAAATACAAGAATTTCAGTACTGCCCAACCCTGACCTCCAGATCACTCTCAGGTTTCGTGTCTTTCTGAGGCCGGCTGTCCCTGCGGTGAGAAGTGAAAGTGGTCGGCGGCTAATGCTGGAAAACTGGACATCACATAACGCCTCCTAGTAAACAGATTGTTTTGGCGGCCAGGACGTGAAGCACAAGGTAAGTTTCGCTGACAATTTCACATCGGGCGCGCGCGCGCGCTCACACACACACACACACACGCACACACACGCACACACACGCACACACACGCGCACACACGCACACACACACACACACACACACACACACACACAAGCAAATGACCTACGTCGGCTCTTCTCCAAACATTTCAAGGAAAAGGACACATCGTCACACGTGAAAAAAGCATGACTAGGAAATAGCAATAATTCAAATTAACGAAGTGAATATTGGTTCATTGGTAAGATGCACCTAGCATAATACGTATAAAGATAGAAAATAATGATTTTGCCAACATTTGTTTTCATATTTTACTGCTTTTGAAAGCTTAAGAATCACAATTATCATTATCGTCTATATCATTAATAATATTAATATTATTAATACTAAACCTAAGCAGTTAACATGAACGTTAAAGAAAAAATTCGAAGCCATTTTTGAGAAAATTTTGAAACTGTCTAGGGCTTCATAAAGTACTCCAAAACTTGAAAGAATGTTTTTAAAAATTGCAGCGCTTTGACTAGAGCCGGATGGATCGGGGACTATCCAACCATTTTGGAAAAAAAATCTACGTATCGTTTAGGCGCTAGTGGACGCACAGCAGACGGACGTTCTGAGAAGAAGAAAAGAAAAAAAAAGAAAAAAACTTTTTGGGTATCAGAGAACCCCAAAACGTCTATTTCCGATGAAATCTAGAAATCGATTTTCCGCAGCATTACATAACTTTCTCAATGTTACGTGTATTACTCCGTATACGAGAAAGTAAAAATATATTCCATGCAGGCATCTCGTTTTCGTAAAATATATTTTTAAATTATATTATTTTCACTAATAACTAACTACAAACAAATTATCTGGAAGACAAAGAATGAGGCAATAAGAAAATTCTATGACACGAGCAGCAAAAGTAGAAGAAGACTGGCGGAGAATGAAGAAGCGGCGGCGATGGTGTGACGGTTAGCGTACCGGACTGTTATACCCAAGCTCGCGGGTTCAAACCCGATCGTAGCCGTGGATTTGGGCGACAAAATCCTTCGTACGCCTTCCTTCGGAGGAGAACTAAAGCCGGCTGTCCCATGTTTGTAGATTTACTTGCATGTAAAAGATCCTCAAGCCTAAATGACGCCTCTGAGCTAAATTCAAAATCGCCTGTTTCTCGCCCAAGAAATACCTCCTTCCTCTGCTAGTTGGTGAAAGGAGCGTAGCGAAATTTGCGTGGTCAGACGGAAGAGCGGGCCTGATGGCCCGAGTCTCGCCACGTAAAATAAGGCAAATTCAATTCAATTCAAGAATTACAGTTGTGAGATATTGAATGTTAGTGAAAATCCTGGCGTTATGTAAACATGTACGTAAGAGCTTGGAGTTCGCGAACCCAATGTTTACGACTTAGCGTTTCTGTGAATGGATCCAATACATAACATATCAAGAAGCTTTTAAACATACATTGTTTTTAAGTTATCCGTGGCGAATTTCTTCTGAAAAAACATGCATACATAGCATTACATAGCTTCTGAAAAAACATGCATATTCCAACTTCCTTGCTTCCACTTTCATGGTGATGATGGATAAATTTTTTTTATAAAATGGATTTTTTATTAATTACATTAATTTCAAGCAGAAATTACGCAACGGTTCGTTTTATCAAAATGTGAATATTACTAACTTCGTTTGTTATCTTACTTCATGTGCTGAACTTCAATGACTCTTAATGAAATTTTAATGAATTCTCGTGTATCAAATATTGTTTCATCATATTAACAGTTATTTACTAATTTGAAAAGTTTGTCTTCGCTTTTGAGACGAATGTGTGGTATAGAACTGTGCTGACCGTAATTACACACCTCTCTTCTTCCTTTCTATCCACTTTTAACATTTTATTTATTTAACAGTTAAAAACTGACGTACTATGAGAAGAAGTGTATTATATGCATGTATTCTTAAATTCTGGGATACCTACTATAACTTATAAACAAGTTGTATTCTGAATAGAGATAGAAATGAGTACTTTTGGCAGAACTGATAAGAAAATATTCTAATTCTAATCCAGTTTAATAAAAATATTTCTAAACGAAAATCAGCTTCAAATTTTGCCTAGTATCCCTTATCACGTGTGAAGGAATCGACTTCTAGCTGCGAGAATACATAGAATGAATATATGTCTGGTATCTAGAATACGTACTTATCCCAAAGAAAACGTGTTAATCACAGTAAATCATGAGTCTGAAATGTCCGAAGGATTACTGACAATACTTTAAAGACCAAGCGAAACTGTCCAGTCATTCTGACGAAGATTGTAGGACAAGGTCTCCATAATACTCAGCTGCTCTTATGTTGAGTTCTCAAGGTTCCTTTTTTGGTTCCACAACATTGCGTAATCACATCATATTTTGACCTCCCTCAAACATCTACCGTGCACAAAACAACGACACTCAATTTGTAGTTTCCGGTCAGAGAATGTGTAATTTTCTTGGTCAGGATTGTAGAGGTCAGCTTCGTCTTATATAAGTACGGCCCCCAGTTCGCCGGAACAGTATTCTCATCATTTGTGGAGGCTTCATGTCCTCTCTCACAGCAGTGATAGTAAGTTCTTGCAGACTTTTACTTCTCATGAAACAATACATTTTTCATTTTATGGACCTTTGTGTTTCATGAAGCGACGATAATCTTCACCTACGATTCTGGTAAGTAAATTGCCAGATCTATCGAATACAAAACAAATGTTAATTCGTTAATTGAATAGTGTGGACAAGTGTCAACCTGGGCAAACTGAGATTTTTAATTGAACATTGAGATTTAGTTCTGTTTTGTGTCTCATTATTTCAATGAATACACAAGTTTACTTTTCATTGCAGAATAAGATCTCTGATCAAAACACTGCAACACAAAAAACATTAATCACATAATAAATTCGTATGACGTGAGTCTATCGGAATCTTAGAGAAGTGCACCATTTTTTGTTAAAGAAAAGTTTTAAGAAAAAATGGAATTGTTTCCAGAAGATGACGTTCGATCTTCTTTGAAATTTTGAGATTTTTAGGTTTGCTAATATTAGAAAATTTTGAAGACGAAAATGGGAGTCGTTTTTTGCAAACCCTTTTAGGGTTTGCAAAATATATCTACAGTTATTTCTCAAATCTACGAAACAATCACTACAAGTGAAAAAAAAGCTCTCTTACATATGTGAAGGATTTAAGTTTCGAAGGGCATACGTTTTTTAAAAAAATCCCATAATCCATTTAACCACTCATGTTGTACACAAATAGAGAATGATGTTCAAACGCTATTTCTTAGTTTCACATTGTAGCTCAGAAGAAGGCCAAAACATGATGCCTGACGCGTGAAGTCGACTGACTGTTGTACGGCTCATCTTGGATAGCCAAGTATTCCTACTTCTTTCTCAAAAATATGTCTTTGTAAAAATATTGAGAATGGTTTGAAAGAGAATAATGATGATTCTTTGCAGTAATGTTTTGGGGGACCCCAAAATGTGTGTTTTCGTTAAATGCTCCACTTCGAGTTTCCGCAGCATTACATAATTTTCTCGTAGATTATAATCACTCCGTACGTACGTATTTGAGAAAGCATAAATAACTCTCAGGCTCTCCTTAGATTCACGTCAGTAATATCACCATTATCGCTATTTGATAGATCGTCACTCATGGACCTAAATGGGCGTAGGGTTGTACATCACTATAAAAATTAAGAAATTGGCAGATGTCTTTGAACCAAAGTTGGATCTACACTCGAATAACTCTGAAAGGGGAGTTCCTGTCTCTGACGAGAGCGATTGCAACAATTGTGTCAGAATGACAGTTTATTTACTGAAGATAAGATCAATTTTACGAGCATTTCAAAACTTGCTGAATCAGAAAACGTTTCTGAATTAAAAGACGCGATCCTCTTGAAGATAACCAAATGACACTATGTTATGTTAGATACATGCGGCTATATCTTTGTTTTCAAGAACATTACAATACATGCCCAATCACGAAGGGTATACTAGGCGTGGTCTTAATGGAAATTATCACAGCGTCATTCTGATTATCCTGCAAGTAATGATGCCTCTGAGATCTTTCATTTTATACATGTGGCCAAAACTGCGCCATCACAAAAAAAATTCAGAAAGGGCGTGTAGATTATGATAATAACAGTGAAGCAGAACCTGTTATTGGTGAAGTTTTATCTCTAGTAGTACGCAGGGCTATGATTATTTCCCCACTAAGCCTGTTTAAAAGACGTGCTGTCACAGTCAGCTCTGTAACTGCAGGTGGGTTACAGAAGGTGAATGAATACCAAAGGACTGCCGGCGGATCCTTAAACGTTATTGTTTAACTGTATTGTAGTCAAATATTGCAATGTCGAATTTGGTTGGTTGTTAGTGGTTCTGTGCACGTCAACTAGTGATGTCATTAGTCCTATAAATGTTGTGCTCGTTTTCCCCTCGGGGGGTGATCTTCCCCCGCTGTATGGTGAGATCCGGCGCCGACCTACCGTCTGCTACCGAGGTTTCCCCCAAACAGGTATCTCCCTCCTGCGGGGCAGCGCTCTAGATGAGACAAGCGGCGGCGATGGTGTAACGGTTAGCGTTCTGGACTGTTGTCCCCAAGGGGGGTTCAAACCCGATCGAAGCCGTGGATTTTTAAGGGCAAAAAAATCCTTCGTACGCCTTCCTTCGGAGGGGAAGTAAAGCCGGCTGTCCCATGTTCGTAGATTTACTTGCATGTAAAAGATCCTCAAGCCTAAATGACGCCTCTGAGCTAAATTCAAATCGCCTGTTTCTCGCCCAAGAAATACCTCCTTTCTCTGCTAGTTGGTGAAAGGAGCGTAGCGAAATTTGCGTGGTCAGACGGAAGAGCGGGCCTGATGGCCCGAGTCTCGCCACGTAAAATAAGGCAAATTCAATTCAATTCAATTCAATTCAATTCAAGCTTTAAGCTCCCGACCAGTCTCCCGGCATGTGTGGTCGTGTAGTGAATGTTAGTGTAAGCAGAGACGTATCTCGGTATTCAGGCGCCCATGGCAAGCCAAGAATTTGCGCCCCGGTCGGTATATTTTCAATGAGGGTTGTTATTTGATGGGTATACTCTTAAACAGCGCCCCTTCTGAGTAGCGCCCATGGCACGTACCATGTCTGGGTGAGTCATGGCCATTCCGTAGATCGCCCCTGAGTGTGTGTGTGTGTGTGTGTGTGTAGGGGATGAGGATAGAGCAAGGAAGAGGAAGGAAAAATCGCGTTCGGGGCGTGGCTCGTTTGTTAGGGTACTGCTCCGGCATTCGCCTGGTGTTGATCGGATAAACTACGGAAAACTACCGATCAGAGCACTCCAGAACTCTCCTCCAGGCAGCGATTGAATCCGACCTAGCTGACAAGCTAGTGCCGAAAATCATGCCACTGTCAGGTCTCGAACCTTGGGCCTCCCGGTCAGAAGCACTGCAGTGATATCAGTTGCTGCACTGCGCCACCTCTCCCGGTACAATATATCGAATTTGAATGCACAGGAGTGACACATATTTAGAGCATGTAGAGAGGCAAATAATATATCTAGTCTCAATGAACACGTAATGGGAAATTTCATTTGATGGAGCACAACATGCGTGTTTATCTCTGATTGTTACTGGTAGCACTTGTTACTCTATACGCACAGATGTTTAGCAGGCTCTTGAAATAATCTTTACTGCGTCGAAATGTGGCCTGTCGAACATCTGCCCATAGGGAGCCTACTAATGTCAGGGAAAAACATCGCTGAGTAACTAAATTAAATGAAATTCCTCACTATTTGTTCATTGGCAAACTGTGATCTTTTTGGACCAACTACTTCTCTAGAAGTTTGAAACATTTAATATGTTACAGATTTCTCTAAGGTAGGCAATGTAATTTTGTGTTTGTGACTGTAATGACAATGCTTGTTTATGTGGCTTAGTCACCCTCGTCATCACAGTAAGACATAGGAAGAGCTGGGGGATCTTCTTCTTCTTATCTTCAAGTATTTAGGCATAATGCCTGTTACGCCGCTTAATTTTGGTCCCTCCAGCGCATTCTTGGACGTCCTACATTCCTTTTTCCTCTCGGCTGATAATTTGCCACTTGTTTAGGAATTCTGTCGTTCGTTCGCAACATGTGATCTTGCCATGAGAGTCTGTAGTTGGTGACTTTCTCTATAAGACTTTCTACATTTAGCTCGTTTCGGTTTTTTGTTTGTTTCTTTGTCTGTCTAAAAGGCTATATCCCGCTACCGCTCTAAGGAATTTCATTTCCGCTGCCTGACGTCTTGATATATATTTTTTTGTCATTGTCCACACTTCACTCCCGTATAAGCAGGTTGGTATTGACATAACTTTGTAAAATTTAATGAGAGTGTCTCTTCTCACTTTTGAACTTTCTTATAGTTCCATTCATTTGATTGAATCGATTGATTGAGCTGGGGGTTCATAGCCAAGAAATATAAATCTTTGCGATCGATTGATATATTGCTTGGGATCGAAAATGTCTGGTTTCCAAAAGTTTTTCAACACGCTTGTTGGTATTCAATTCTTCATTCAATTATGTATAGTACAAAAGGGGATAGTAAAAATAGGGTTTCATTAGCTTAAGACTACATGTGCAGGTTATGCCTATTTCTCGTATATCACGTTTATTATTATTATTATTATTATTATTATTATTATTATTATTATTATTGATGAAATAAATGAAATCTAATCAAATAAAAATGCCATATTTTGAAACATTTGAAATAATTCCTTTCAATATAATGTGGTATGATCAGGAGCTATCATTTAATTGCTTAGGTGAGATTTATGAGATACTTCTCATATTTTTTGATGATTTAAAAACTTACAAAATGTCGTCAAAGATCATTTTTTCCTTATTATTATACTTTTAGCAATCTGAATGACTAATTTGGGTTAATTTGGGCTAATAATGGGTTATTTTCAGTTAATATAGAAAAAGTTTTCGATGAATGCATTATTTTCAGGTATTTAGACCTCACTAGAACAGAAATGCATTTTATTTTAAACGCACGTTTCACCTATTTCGAGTAGAATACCATTAAACAGAAGTGATATTTACGGGGTATAGGAATGAGCAGTTCGTATCATAGTACATCTCTTAACGTATCAGAACGTTTTGTTTTGCTTTTACCGAGCAAAAATGAACTTTTGGAATTGCCGAGTTATGAGAAAAAGGGTTTCAATCAAATAACCCCCTTTAGAAAATTATTTTATCTAGAGACCCTCAGATAAAGCACTCAGGGTTCGTATTTTTCAGCAGCGTAGATCAAGGTAAACGGATTTGATGCTCGGGGAGAAGTTTCGTCAGTCAGTTAGCAGAGCGGAAAGGACGACGTCTGATAGATTGGTTTTCTGTAAATGTTTACAAACACAGTGCAAAATTAAAATTGAGGCCATTTTTCAACATGATTTTCATTGTACATTGGCCCATCATAGCACCAGTTTTCCTAAATGTTCAGAGACTACTGGTGCCAACACAACAACTACTTTCTTGCTTGTGCTTTCACCCAAAATTATGCAAAAGTACTGAAATTTTCGAAAAATTGTACATGACCGTATTTCAAAATCTGTCTTTGAGGAACAGATTTCATAAAGGAAAAATCTCTATCTTCATATTTATATTTGCAGGAAGACACCGAAACATTTTTGAATTTTTTAATTTTCCAAAAATTAGTTTTCCACGAACATGAGACCTGCACCTTTCTCTTTAACGTCCTTCACATCCAACAAAAACATGATGGGACAATTTTTTTAAAAATATCCCAGGGCCTTAATGTAAAGTACCCCCCACCCCAACATAAATTTTCGGGTTCAAATTCTAGGCGCCGCGAAATCAGACAGATCGATTGAAGAATATCAACTTCGGAGAAAATCAGTTGAACGGTTTAGGCGCTAGCGTCGTTCACAGACAGACGTTTCAATGAATTTTTCGATATTAATATCCATTGACCTACAAAAGATGTATTCTGTCTACACCACGTGTTAGAGGATTTTTGCATCTAAATTTAGCATCTGGATTTTTCTTCTTCGCAGACAGAGCCCTGCAATAAGAGGTTTTCTGCCGAAAATTCGCCATTTTTCGCGCAGCATTATATAACTTTCTGTCTATTCTGTAGTGTAAAAAGAATTTCTGTTGTGCAGCAAGCCATATATGCTGCTTCCTCCCCTCTAGGTTGGAGCAAATGTTCGCCATCTTAAAGCATCATTACGAGAACCTAATTGACGCTAATTACTTGCCACGAGAATGAAACAGTATCCGAGATGTTTGGATGCTAGAACAGTTTAAGGAGTATATGGATGCTCATTGTCTTTCAGCGAAATAATGTCTTTTTAGACTATCCCTCTTGATGTTCTCATACGAAGAACCTGATCTGAACGTGATCTCTAGTTCTGTATGCACTGTGATAATTTTAAATTGTATTTACGCGTGTTCATGTCTTTGTTACTCACAAACGATTTTATTTCCTTACCTTTTATACCAATTTATAGCACTGTTCTTTTTTTAGAAATATTGAAGCAGCCGAATTAAAATGGGTGATCAAACGAAAGTGGAAAGTCAGCAAAATGGCGTTCGAGAACCGCCATCTTGGATCAACAAGGAACTAATCCAAGTGGCGCTGTGCAACGCCGAGGAGGAGAACCCGCAAGTTGCAGCAATCTCCGTCTGCTGTCCGGCCGCCGCTGGAGACAACTATGCCAGCACTATCTATCGGGCGAAGGCCACACTATCGAATGGAAAGGAACGGTCTCTTATTATAAAGGGACCTGCGCCGGGGGTAACTGTATCGAGTATAGCAAGGGAATCCGGACTTTTCCAACGAGAAATTACCATGTTGGTAGAAGTCATCCCGCAGATGGAGGTAGGTCCAGAAACATCAATAGGGTATACACCTCCATTAGAAAATGAAATTTTTTTTTCTGAAAGTTATTCAGAATTTAAGAAGAAAGGAAATTACAAAACAATAAAATACGAACCCTATTCTAATGTATCAGTAATGTTAAATCATTTATAAATGAACTTGAAATTTAAGAGGAAATAAAAATCCTGATTCTACATAAGCATTTACATTTTGAGTTGTTTATAACTTTTGAAATTTTGAAAAATCCAAATAGTTAAACGAAAGTGATTCTACATTTTTAAGATTCTTATCTCTATCCTAGTGAAAATTTTAAAGAAAAAATTCGGAGAATAAATTAAAATTTTCATTAACTTGAAGCTGAAATTGCGCGAAAACTATTAGTTTTTCAAAGAATTGTATTTATCTATTTTATTCAAACAGATTTATATAAAAAATATCATTAGTATTGCACTCTGAAGATCCAAAAAACTACAAAAAGATCCGAAAAACAGTCATTCGGATTGAAATATAGAGATCTGTAGCCAATCAGAAAACGGCGCTCCGGTATGCGACTACATAAGACAACCAGAGTCTGGCACAGTTCTTAGTTCGGTTATTGTTGTTACAATGGCAGGTTATCATGATTTAAATGAGTTTGAACGTGGTTTTATATTCGGCACATGAGAGATACTGCATCTCCGAGGTCGTGATGAAGTTTGGATTTTCTCGTACGACCATTTCACGAGTGTACCGTGAATATCGGGAATCCGATAAAACATTAAATATGCGGCATCGCTGCAGCCGCGAAAAGATTGTGCAAGAACAGGAGCCACGGCGACTGAGGAGAATCATTACAAGTGACAGAAGTGCAATCCGTCCGAAAATTGCTGAAAATTTCAATGCTGAGTCATCAAAAAGTGTCAAAGTGTAAACTATGAAAGATTAGAATTTTGCTCGTAGGCGTCATTTAAAGTGGAAGTTTTACTCATAGTATTTAATTACCTTTTAAGGGAATGTGGAAGAACAATTTGTTCACCCTTTTAATTGTCTTGTGGGCAGAAAATGTTGACTTGCAATTGAAATCGTTTGATTCTGAATTTGACAGCTGAGAAGATGTACAGACAGGGAAGTTGATGGGCTACGTGGTATAACCCTTAGCGTAGAATTTATATCCAAATTCACGGGTGCAAATGAATGTTTGAAGGCGGAAAGATCCTTCTACCAGCTTCTCTTCCTTCGGAGGAAACGTAAAGCTGGGTGTCACTTGGCAATTTACCGACTGTAATAGATAAAGCCTCAAAGAAGCATGAGCTAAATTGTAATCGCTGTTGTTATGCCGTCCGATTTATACCTTTTTTAGTTTCTTAATGGCGAAGGAATCATGGCAAAATTTGCATCGTAAGACGGAAGTTTAAGTGTGAGGCCATGACGTACGCCACGTCAAATACGGCATAATTGAATTAAATTGTGTTGACTCAAGAAAAAATTGACCCAAACGCAAGTTGACCGAAGCGAAAGTTGACCGACGCTACAGTTGACCGATGCTACAGTTGACCGGCGCTACAGTTGACCGATGCCAAAGCTGAACGATGCGAAACTTGACCGACGCTTCAGTTGACCAACGCTTTAGTTTACCGACGCTTCAGGTGGCCGGCACTTAAGTTCAATGACACTTAAATTGCACTTAAGTGGCATTCAATTTCAGTGTTGGTGACAAGATATTGAATTACCCGACACATGTCACTCTAAATGTTGGACGAGAATGAAATTGACTCGTTAAATTGTCAGCGATGTCGAAAGAGAGCCACTAATTTTAGTACTTGACAGACGCGTTTGGGTGAGGAAGAGTTTTTATATTTCTACTGGGAATTGATCTTCAAGTCCCATGTAGTTTAGAGAAGTTCTTATAAAGCAGTGTTCAAAGGTGCATTCAAAGTTCTGATAATAACGAAACGTGATATTCAGTTATCTTTATTTCGTTTAAAAATTGCTTAGCTTATTTTTTAATGTATACTACCTACATGGTTAATGGTATTTTGCTGTTAAACTTTTCTCGTGTATCTGTTTATTTGTTGATTTGAACACGATTATGCAGACGAAAATATAATGTTGCCTAGTCACTTAAGCTGAACAAAATAAAATTAAACTACTGACCCTGAATGACGCTTTAGTTAACACTTAAGTTGACCAGTAAATTGACCGACAAATTTACTGACGTTTATACTGGCTAATGGCCAAGTTGACTGACGAAAAGCTTTAAATAAGCGTGTATTGTTTGTTGGCAGGCCCTGTTAGAAGAAGCAGCCCCCGGCCGGTTCCCACCATTGGCTCCACGTTGTTACCACCACGGCACCTCCCCCGTGGAGTTCCTCGTGCTGGAGGACCTGGCACCTTCCGGCTTCACAATCGCAGACCGAAAGCGAGGTCTGGGTTTGAGGCACACCCTGCTCGCGCTTCGAACCCTGGCCCGCTTCCACGCGGCCTCGTTCGCGCTCTTGAAGAGACAGCCGGAAGTGGCCGAGACACTGCCGAACATCTGGAGGAAAATCTTCGAAAGCAATAAAGAATTTGTCGAGGTCGAGATCAGAGGAGCTGCAAATGCATGCCGATCCTGGCCCGGATTCGAAAAGTACGCAGATCCTCTGGAAAAGTTTAAGGTACATAAATTTAATAAATGGCAGTTTTCTAAATAAAATCAGATAATAAGATTGTAAATGTTTGGTTTAAAAGATGTGAATCAGAGGCATTAATTCTGATTCAATTACTGTTTCAAGCACTATCAAATAATGACGAATTTTATCCATGTCGCGAGAAAAATTATTTTAACTCAAATATTTTGCCGTTCAAAGAATGATATCAGGGAAAATATTAATATAGTATATTTAAAGATAATTGAAATGTTTCTATGATTTATTCTTTACAGCGTAGTAAGTACAATTTTTTTGGTTCCAAATTATGGACTATTAAGTTTGATTACACGCTATGCGAAATATCCACCATTACATCAAAATGATTTCCTCGCTTTAAACTTATCGATAAATATAGTTTAATAATAGTTATTAAACTTCCAAAAAATGTCACAATTTAAAATACCCGAACTCTTCATCCGATGTCTTATTTTTAGTGTACGAAACACATTTCAGACCTCGAATTCAACAAAGCAAAAATTTATTATGCACGTACGTAAAAAATTAGGCTATATGCATAGTCGTCTTCCACCCGATGAACACATTTCTGTACACACTGGCTGTCAAGTAGACTTTACCTTCTTTGCCTTAAATTGTTATTTTCAGGGGATACTGTTATTAATTCCCACAATTAAAATAACCATATAAATAAACACAAGGTTTAAGTTTTAAAACATAAGTTAAAGAAGTCCAATTTTAGTGTAACTGTGAAATATTTTATTTATGTCTCGCCTCTCCAGTTCGTTGCATTGGATACGTATTCTGATCTGAACGAAGCCAAACCCGAGGCCTTCAACGTCATCACTCACGGAGATTTCTGGGTGAACAATATGATGTTCCGGTACGAAGATGGAAAGGTGAAGGAACATCGAGCAATTGATCTTCAGGTACGCAGTTGGTCATTATCCCAAATATTTTCTAAGGCGTTCCGTGGAAATAAATATTGCTTCATCAGTCTAATGACCAAAAAACGATTGACAACAAAATGTCCGGACCGTCTGCCTGTGAACAACGCGAGACACTAAACAGTAACCAAGATTCTCACCGATATTAATATCCTCTCATCGATCTGACTTATATCGCGATCTCTACAATTTGAAACCAATGCTTTAATTTTGGGGGGTACTTTACAGGGTCCAACTTTTTTAATTACATTTTGACCCCGGAAAACGAAAAGGACGTTTAAGAGAATGGTGCAGGTACAAATATCTTTAAAATATCTCATTTTTCGAAAAAAAAAAAACAAAACAATTCGGCATATTGTTAAAACTTCAATTATAACTTTTTTATTAATGAAGTGTGTTCATCAGAAACAGATCTTTAAATAAGGTGATGTTCACTTTTTCAAAAATATTAATATTTTTGTAATATTTTGCTTTCAATATTAGCAATTACTACTTTTTAAACCAAATTTTAAACTTTTTTTCAGAAAACGCTAGAATATTTTTTATCATTTTTTCATGTACGTAACAAATAACTGTAAAGTGGTGCTAGACCCATTTTCGGCGCACTCTTGTTGAAATTTGAGAAATATGTTGGAATTGTTAAATGTGAACTTCTTGCGATTTGTGTGAAGCATTGCCAAAATGTCATTCACAAAATAGCAACATGGCGGCTGCATTTCTTAGCATTTTTGTGATTGTTACCAATCATGGTAATCTTACAATGTAGATAACATTCTTATAAAAGGTCACAGGGGTATATAAAACTAACAAATACATTTCTTTTGCTTTACGAAGTTCTGACTGCTGTTTATGGTAGTCTAGAATTGTTAGGTCACTTCGAAGTAATCAAGGCAAGCTTGTGTGAAATATTATTCTTTATTTTTTGTATGAGCTAATGTTAATAGTGTATAATAATAGTGTAATAGTTCTTTCATTTGGTAAAAAAATTAAAATGAATACCGGTCTTGGCAAATGGGCATCTTTATTTGATATTTATGTGTTTTTGGTATGGCAGAAATAACAATATTTCAATATTACGTAACTCTTTCCCATAAGACGAGAGTGTATGGCAGTGAGTTGCAGTTACCTCTAGTTGCTATTTGCTTCCCAAATCAACGATTGAATGTCTTATTTTACGTGGCGAGACACAGGCCATGAGGCCTGCTCTTCCGCCTGACCATGCACATTTCGCTACGCTCCTTTCACGAACTAGCAGAGAAAGGAAGTATTTCTTGTGGCGAGAAATAGGCTATTTGAATTTAGCTCAGAGGCGTCATTTAGGCTTGAGGTTCTTTTACATTCAAGTAAATCTACCAACATGGGACAGCCGGCTTTACTTCCCCTCCGAAGGAAGGCGTACGAAGGATTTTTTCGCCCTTAAAAATCCACGGCTTCGATCGGGTTTGAACCCACCAACTTGGGTACAAGAGTCCAATAAGATAACCGTCACACCATCGCCGCGCGTATAATAACGCGCGTATATAAAAGATAATCCTGTGGTTATTGCAGATTTCGCACGTGGCGTCACCAGCAGCGGATCTGGTCTACTTCTTGAGCGGGAGCCTAAGCAGCAACGTGCACGAGCAGCATCAAGACCTTCTGCTAAGGGAGTACCACCACGAGCTGAAGGAAACCTTGGAGCTTCTTGGCCTGCAGGTAACACTTGCTCTCCAGCTGCGTTATCGTCTTCGAAGCACTTCACTGGATTTGATTCAGTATTTCGTGTTTCCTGGGGCATCATATGCCCGTGTTATTATTCCATAAGTGTAGTGAATGTTTTGGACCACCACCCAAGTATTTTTCACCAGCTGGGCACCGCCCAACCGGGGATGGCTCTTAAGCCGTAGGTAGTCTGGTTTCCCCACATGTGTCCTGGCGAAGACCATGTAAGTGTAGGGGAATGTCAGGGGTGACGTTGGAAAAGGAAGGGGAATGAAAGGTCGCGTGTGTACTGTGGCCTGTTGGTTTGTATGTTACTGAACGTAGAAACTACTGAACGGATAACTACCGATCAGAGCGACCGCCAGTTAGAATTATACTTTAGACAGCGCCTGACGCCGTTTAGCTCTTAAGTTAGTTTCTAAAATCCGTCACTAACGGGACTCGAATCCAACGAACTCCTCCACGACGATTCAAAAAGGAAAAGGAAAAAAATCCAATGATCCCTGTCGGGCGGTGAGGAAGAGGTGGTAAGAGAGAACTGACAGAACGGATAACAGGATGGAGAGGGGAAGAGATAGACATCAATTGTCTATGATTCAATCATTAATTGTCCCTGCCCATATCACCTTTTCAACTCACCCAGATAGATCCCTTTCATAACTTCCCAAAAAGTACAGCACACCACCAAAGAGGTTCCGACAGGAAAATTACCTGCCACGACCGGATCAATTCCATTGTTTCAAAAAAAATTCCCAGAAGTGGCCTGATATTTCTAACCGATATATGTCATTTGATACTAAGAATAGGTTATTTTCTTAGTACTTAGATAATAATTTCATTTCGTAAACCAAACAAACATCCCGCCAATCCCACTACCTACATATACTCAGTGTTATTCCTATTCAGTTCAAAATGCTGGAAAAATTGCAAATTAAAAGACTCTGTAAAGTTTTAATCTAAAATAATCTTATTCCTCCCATTCATTTTGGTTTTCTCAAAATAAGTTTACGAATCATCAATTATTCCGTCTAACTTAAAAAATTCACAAAGCATTTCATGCAGATGTTTCATCGACTCCAACGTTTGATAGGGAAGAACGAACGTTTGATAACGAAGACCTGAAATACAACCCAAGAAATCTACGTACCCCGAAATACGTAGTGAATTTTCATTTCAATATGTAGTCAAATTTCATAAACAATCACACATTTGTAGATCAAATGGACTTAACCGTCTCGTCACCATGGAAAGGAGTTCCACAAGGTCCGCCGTTTCCCCAGTTCTCTTTAAAATCTACATGTCACACATTCCAACGCATCGTAAAATACACACTTCCCTTTTCATCTCTCGTAGTAATTTCAATACTATGCGTAATTTAATTGCGCCTTAAAACACAATATAAAAAGTCATTCACTATTATGGATCATTTTTGATAAATTAGAAAAGAAGTGTTTATGAACAGCTGAAATTTAGTATGGTCACATTACTTTCTTATTTTATAGCGTCCGGTGGGTTGAAAATAAAGAGGGGGGGCATATAAACCCGAAATATTACAAAAATTTTACTTCCAAATATTTCTTGAACGAGGAAAACTACAGTACATAATGTACAACCGATTTGCGCACATCGTGATTTTAATCCGTGTCTAATCCAACTTTTACGTTGGAAAAGGAAGAAACAACTGTGCTCAAGCGAAAGAAGAATTTTTTTAAATTTCTAATATAGAAAACAGTAATTTATGATGTCAAATGGCAAGTGTCGGTAGTTTTAACTAAGTGAATAAATGCTGACGCTGCCAAACAAAACCCCAATAGCAGCACGCAACGCTAACGCAATTCCGAGAACTTCCAATCTCCCTCAAGCTTCCATTGCGTGGCAGACACCAGCTACGGACAGACACGCAACAGTTCACCAGCCATTGACATGACATGTCATGACCCATTCTAAAAGCATTTTATCTTTTGGTTAACCAGGCACCTATAACTAAATTCGGTCTACAAAACTGCGCTGGTGATATGCACATTTTACACGAGCTGATGTATTCTTTCTGCAACTTTTCCCAGGGTTGGATTTTTCTGGGGGGGGGGGGGGGTCTTCCTAGAACCCTTAATGAGCAGCCGCCACTGCTTCTCATGTATATTCTTGTAAAAATCTCACGTCTATTTCAACACGTCTCTGGAAAATCCTTTGTTAATTGTGAAAAAAAGTTGAGTGTAAACCAGAAGGCAGGAGTGCGATATCTGGTCGGAATGTTTAACGTGTTTGAACAATTTGAAGACTTCTTGAACGGTGTTTGCGTTTGATTCCAGGCGCCGTCGCTAGAAGAGCTGCTGACGGCCGTGGACTTGCATGGTCCTCTTTCTCTGATCATGACCATGGGCTTGCCTTTTATGAAGGCAGATCGTGGTGTCGATTTGGAAGCCATCATGGGCGGAGACGTATCAGCTGTGGTTCCATTGTTCGAACTTCCAGACGTCAAGAAGTGGATTCAGCGCGTTTTGCCTGACTACGTTCGTAGGGGTTGGCTACGTGTTTGAGCCCCTAGCGCTTAATTGTAGATAGTTTTTCCACCTGATTACTTTCGCAAGGGTTGGCAACATGCCTGAGTCTCTAGCGTTTAAGTGTAGAGAGTCCACTTTCCACTTGACAATCTTCGCAGGGGTTGGCTACTACCCCTACCGCTTACGATTAGATAGACAGTTTTGCACTTAACCCAACCGACTAACCCTAACTCACACAAATGACGTTCCCGAATAACTTTCCCGTTTCCAATGCCACAATGCAGAAAACCGTACCACACTTTTGACTGCAAGACATAATCTGACTTCTCTACGACATAGTAAGAACGCAAAACAAATTAAGCCTTGCTACCACGACCACAGCTACCACTTTTGTTTGCCACAGAGTTCGTCATTGGTGATCTAGGCATCTTTGTGACAGAAGTCGGATTCACTTTCTTTTATTTGTCGATGTGGAAATGCTCTCGCTCTCTTGAATTAGTTATTTCGAAAGAACTTCAATCCACAGTTTTGTTATATAATAAACACTATTTATTAGTATATTTTATACTGTTCTTGTATTTATAAACAAATAATAAACAAAGTCTAAAATATGGAACGTTGAATTGATTCTTTTTCTAAAGAGCTATCCCGTATACGAACATCCATAATCTCTCGCTGGCTTCCGTCGTGAAGCAGACTGGAAGTCAACACTTCCTTTAATAGCGTACAACATGTGTTGCAGAAAACCGCAGTGGACTTTCGACCACAATGATGAATCTTACTCCTCTAAGACCCACTAAGAACACAAAGCAAGTATTATCACCGGCAGCATATTTGGTACACGTTATGAAGCCTCGCTTCACGAACCGAGCTTAGCTCCTTTATGTTTGTTACGGAGGCCGTCATTGGTGTTACCGGTGTCATGTGACATATACCGGGTCCACTTATTTTTAAGCGTCGATGTGAAAACACTCTCTTTTTACTACTGATTAGTTTGTTTCAAAACATCTCATCTTCTATCCATATTTTTAATAAATTATAAACATAATATATTTATTATATTTTTATTGATTTTATACTACATAAACAACTAATACCATCAAATATTTTAACGCTTCAATAATTACATAATTGTAACATAAAGAATGAAATCAATATTTTTTAAATAAACAAAGAAAGGGTAACAAACTAAAATAAAACTATCTAATTTAAGGTGAAATACCTACACAATGTGAACGCATGGGACATATCTGGGATGAGAATAATGAAACTCTCGTATAGTTAATTCCCACTTTTTTACGTAAGCGGTAAGACAGATACGATGTACATACGTGTATATATATATATATATATATATATATATATATATGTGTGTGTGTGTGTGTGTGTGTGTGTGCGCGTATATATAATACGTTCATTGTGTACGTATATCACAATGTACCAATATTTCTACGTTATTGAAATAATAGTAAATGTGAAAATTTTGTAAATAAATATGTAATAAAATTAAAAACAGTGCTAATGAAAATGACAAGGTAAGAAAGCATCAGAAAGATATCAACATTTTCTTCATATTAGACAAAATAAAAAACGTTGGGTGAGGACTCGACAGATACAACGAATGAAGGATGATAGATTCATAAGAGTTACCAACCCTTATCTACCAGCTAGAAAAAGAAATACTGGTTGGCCAAGGTAACCATGCGCAGATTTCTAGTTTGAGAGAAAGTGCACGAATTGATTCGGACTGTTTCTTACTGGTTTCAAACTAATCAGCAACCCTGCTTGAACGCCCAACTCCCCATCACGATCCCTGACTGCTGCTGCTGGAACGGCCAATACAAGACTGCGCAAGCGCGGACTAGTTCGGGAGTGTTTCGGACTGCTGCTGGAACAAACCTAATAACAGAAATAATATTGAAATTATGGAAAAACAGGAAGTTGTGTGTAGAATCAATTGTATTCAAGGCCCCAGAGTTTATATACGCCATACCCTAATAAAACTAAAACAAAGAATTTCTGAACATAAAACCGACATTAAGGAATCATAAATAAACTTAACTCGGACTTAAAACATTGCCTTGAAACAGGACATGCCATGGATTTTAAACAGTTAAACATTCTAGACCAAGAACCGCGAAAAACTGCAAGAATTTTATCAGATTACATACTGTGCTAAATAAACTCTTAAACACGCAGTGAAGTCACGCAGGTTAAGCGAGCTGATTAGTTTGAAAAAGGGAATCGAACCCGGGGCGACGAAGTGGAAAGCGAGCACCCTGGCCAAGAGCTAGCCACGAGTCCTGTTTTACATGTACTAACCAAAAACAAGCACTGAGTGCATTTGCACCCCGCTTCGTTGACCACATCGTTAACCCATGTCGCGAGCTGTGGGGGAGAGGGAGGACCCCACCAACTCGTGCAGGAAGAAAAGAGAGTATCTTTTAAAGAAGTTTATTACACTCACCTGCGTAGTGAACCCTACGTCCTGGGAGCGGGTGGCGTGACGACGGCTGGCTTCGGCAGGTTGACTCGTAATGAGAGGGGCGAGGTGCGAAGCCCTCGCCATTTTATATCGAGACAAATTCTTTCTCGCGCGTACGAAGGAACTTCAGAGGAGAAAGTGATGTAATGATGCTCAAAAACGGAGGATTTTCGGACGAAAAACTCTTATTACAGGGCTCTGGTGTGGCCGGAACAGTGGATGAATCCAGATGCTAAATTTAGGGGGGAAATTAAAAAAAAAAACAATGTGCCAAATTTTAAGCAGTTTGGCGGCCAATGTGCCAACAAGATAAGATATCAAAAGCGCTTTTCCAAAATATCTTCATCAAATCCATCCAAAAAACACACAAAACGAGCATAAAACGAAACCAATAAAGCCGCCCAATGAATACGGTAACGAATTTACTAGGCTGTCCGGGTGAGGCCGCGTCCATGGCGAAGGTGCCGACGTTTCGGTCGCCTTTGAGACAGCCAGCGATCCTATTACACTTTATTATTTGCTCTTTGATTTATTTTTCAGTTTGCCCAGAGCTTGTTCAAGTTATTCCCAAATACTTCATCTCTATAACTTGTTATGTTATTTAATTATCCACTACCAATTTATACCTAATCGGATTCCAAGTAATTGTCATAGATTTCATCTTCTTGGTATATATTTTTAAATTAAAATTCTTACAAAAATTACTGAAATCGTACAGCAATCATTGCGTCAGCTTAATTTTCTGCTATTAACAATGTGTCGTCTGCGTACCATATGATATTTCTATTGTATTTTCCCATAATATATCCTTTTTTGTATTTAGTTGTTTTACAATCCTAATCATTATTACATTAAATAACAATGAACTCAAAGAATCCCCATGTCTTACTATTTCGATGCAGATATAACAGGTAATATTTCCCCCCTGGTTTTTAATCTTTGTATATATATATATATATATATATATATATATATATATATATATATATATATATATATACACATCGCATCTGCATCGAAATAGTAAGACAAGGGGATTCTTTGAGTTCATTGTTATTTAATGTAATAATGATAAGGATTGTAAAACAACTAAATACAAAAAAGGTTGTAGTATGGGAAAATACAATAGAAATATCATATGGTACGCAGACGACACATTGTTAATAGCAGAAAATTAAGCTGACGCAATGATTGCTGTACGATTTCAGTAATATATATATATATATATATATATATATATATATATATATATATAATTTGTGTATATATACACCATTTCTTATTTCAAAATTCTTACGACATCAATGTGATTTGTATTAATAAATGCTTTGCTTAGTTCCGCAAAGCATAGCAAAGCAGGATTGTTAAATTCTAGAGCTGTTTCCACGCGCTTTGACAAGTACGCATACGAGAAAGTATAAAAACTCTCAGCCTCTCATTACACCATAAATAATATCACTTCTATCCATATTTGTTACATGATCACTTATGAATCTAAATAAATGTAGGGTCATAAATCACAGAAAATAATAAAATAAAACTAAATAAGTGCATAGATTGCCGAAAGGTTCACTGATAACATTAGAAAGTAGGTCGATATTCTTCAACCCGTTTTTGATCAACACTCAAGGGAGAGTTTATTAATGTGACGAGAGCCAATTCAGTATAACAATCGGGTCAGAGTGAGAGTTAATTCATTGAAGACAATGCGAATTTTAAGACCATTACTACACTTGCTGAATCAGAATACGTTTCAGAATGAAAAGACGTGATTTTCATGAAGATAACAAATGACGATATGTTAAATTAGATTATCTTTTTTTAAAAGAACATCACGAAACTTGCACAATCACGATGGTATTTCGGTATACTATGCGTAGTCTTAATGAAAATAACCCCATTGTCATTCTGCTTAACCTGCAAGTAGCTATGACTACAAGATCTTTGATTCAACACACGTTCAAACCTTGCCTTTATCACAAAAGGATTTTGAATGAGCGTGTTATGACAACACCTTCTCTTATCGATGTAGTTTTTATCTCAGTAGTAGCACCTAGATTCTCATTCCTTCCTCACTAACCCTGTTGGAAAGACTTGCTGACATCTCGCATCAGTTACTGCAGGTGGGTGCAGGTGGGGACATGCGCGATTTCTTAATATATTTTTTTAAATTTATGTCGTGGTAAAATATTGTATTGTAGAATTTTAATACAGATGTGTCTGAGAATAAATGGTACAAACTGCCAGGGCATGCAGAATCATCGAAAATTTCTTGTTTTCAAATATCTCTAACCAGACAGCTATTTTTCCAATAAATATGTAAACGAAAATTTCGTAGAGAAAAGTTACACATGTGGGTTTGCTCCTACTTATTAGGTTACTTCTTCCACAGAATTGTTAGGAAAATTCTTGAAATTTTCTAGAATGTGGAAGCTGTCAGAATGTGACTTGCTTAATTGCATCACACGAAGAGTTGCCTTCCGAGCAGTGAAAAATGTAACATGTGCACCCCTGTTAAAAGAAGTGTCTTACTAACCGTTCATTGGCAACTTTTTATCATTTTCAAAAGTTTTTAACGTTTAGTAGTTTGTAACATCTTAGCCATCTGTATCTAGGGTAAACAAGTGAGATTTTGACGTCTGTAACATTTATGAATACGCGGGTTTATGACTTTTGTGGATTGTCGCCCTCGTCATTTTCCAAAAAAGTGAACACATTCAAAGAGTTGGAGGGACCTTACCCAAGTAATATAAATCACATAGAAATGTTTGGAAGGTTCTTGACATTTCCTAAAGAGCGCAAGCTGTCAGAATGTGACCTGCCAAATACATAAACACGAAAAGTTTCTTTTTAAGTAGTGAAAAATATAACATGTACACCTCTGTTAAATGAAGTGCCTTACAACCGTTCTTTGGCAAAATGTAAGCATTTTCGACTCATCTGCATGCCCTAGAAGTTTGTAACATTTAGTAGTTTGTAACATCTTAGTCATCTGTATCTACGGTAAACTAGTGACATTTTACGTGTGCATCATTTATGACTACGCTGGTTTATGCATTTTGCGAATTGTCGCCCTTGTCACCATCCAAACAAGGGAACACATATGAGGAGTCGGAGTGACCATGTTGTCTAGGCTATCCGGGACGAGGATATATCCAAGGAATATAAATCTAAGTGATTGATCGAGATATTGCTCAGGAACGAAAATTTCTTGTTTTCAAATATCTGTAACCAGGCATTGTTAAGCTTTTTATTCGTCATTCAATTATGTGAAGTAAAAGCTTGGGATAGTGATTCGCCACCCAAGACAACGTGCGTAGATTATACTTATTCTCCTTACAAACAAATTTGTACTGTTATTTGAAGATAAAAATCAATTTAGATATTAATGCCATTTTTGGGGCAATAGAAAGATTTTCTGCGAATAAAATGTGGATTCAAAAAAATCGTAAGGCACAGATGATACATTTAGAGGTAGGTAGAGTCTGTGAGACACACGTTTCAAAATATTATTTTAACAATGCCAAAATTTCGTCAGAGATAATTTTTTTCTTTGAAAATTATACTTCTAGCAATATAAAAGGATGTTTTCTTCTTTTGTTTTGTGTAGAAAATATAGTTGATTACATAATATATGGATACTTGTATCCTGATACAATAAACACGCTAGATTTACTTGTATTTTAACGCACGTTCACCTTGCATTTCAATTTTTTTAATATTTTTTAAAATGTCTCAAGCATATATTATACCATCTTATTGCACTATTTTCTAGAAATCTTGAAGGAAGCCGTATTAAAATGGGTGACCAAAAGAAAACAGAAGATCAGCAAGGTGGCGATCGAGTGCCGCCATCTTGGATCAACAAGGAACTAATACAAGAGGCGTTGTGCAACGCCGGAGAGGAGAACCCGCAAGTTGCGACTATCTCCGTCTCTTGTCCGGTCGCCGCTGGAGACAACTACGCCAGCACTATCTATCGGGTGAAGGCCATACTATCGAATGGAAAGGAACGGTCTCTTATTATAAAGGGGCCGGCCTCTGGCCCTACTATGTCGAGTTTTGCCTGTGAAACCGGACTTTTCCAACGAGAAATTACTATGTTAGCAGAAGTCATCCCTCGGATGGAGGTAGGTGTACAAATATCATAGAGCTATTTACCTTCATAAGCATTGCAAAATTATAAGTGTAATAATTTGCACCCATTCTCTCTTACACGTACCAATCAACTATTGTTTTTGGTTCCAATAAAATCTCAAAACTTTATTACATATGAAGTAGAACATATTCTAAGATAATAAACACTTTCCATCCTAATTCTAGGTTCAATCATAAACTCTGAAAAAGTAATATTACGGCAAAACTGTAAGTGTGAATAGCTCAGCAAGAACAGTACTTTATGTTTTAAATATGGTAAATAATAGATGTTGTTCAATATGAAAAAATATAGAATGCTAAAAATATTTTCGATGGCGTAACGATCATCCTCAGAGGTAAAAAAAAAATATATAAATATAATAATATTAATACATCAGATATAAAAATGAGGTATAAATAATTACAAAATGTAATGCACAAAATGTTGACATTTTATGCCAGAAGTGTAAGCAATCTGGGTCGTATATACCTTGCGGCTTGTGTCCATCACACTCAATATCCACAAACACACCACCCTCACACCAATTGGCACGAACACTATAGCCACGTACCTCACAGTCCCTTATGTAGGACATCTTTCACTTAAAGTAGCCACAAATTCTGTCTCAAAACTCCTTCCAACTACACTCATACATTACAGAAAAAAATAGCCAACACTAATGACCCAATCCCACCTACCTCATTAGGCGCGGTCTATGCTCTCACTTGCAATGCCATATACAGAGGACAAACAGGACGAAAAGTCACACAGAGAATTAAAGAACACGAACAAGCATGAAAAAACAACACTACCGCAGTCTCACATTTCCTGGATCTCTTAAATTTAAACAATTACACTTTCCGCAAACACATTAATTTCTGTATTCTAGAAATTGAAAACAAGTACTGGCGCATAACAAAATTGGAATCCCTTCATATATACCCTACAAACTCAAAAAACAGAACATGACTTGTCTTAACCAGCAAATCCAGGAACTCTCATCATTTCTGCTATAATTAGCACAAAGTGTACACCCCTAACTCTGCTCGCCCGACCCCTCCTCACGCCTCCATCAGCACCCCCGCGTCTCACGACCCCTTCGCCCGCACGGCCCCCCTCTTCCCGCCACCACACGCTCTTTTCTAAACAAGACTCACTCCCTAAAAAACGCAGAACTTTGTTTCCGGGCCCGATGCTGCAAGGTATGCGCAGCCCAGATTGCTTATGCAACTGGCATGCAATGTCAACATTTTGTGCATAACATTTTGTAATAATTTATTCTTCATTTTTATATTTCATGTATTAATGTGTCATGTAATTATTTCTGCACTTTTTGTATACTCTGAGGATGATCGCAACGCGATCGAAAAGATTTTTTGCGTAATATATTTTTTTTAAATCAGACTACATATTTTATTTAGGGTATTTAATTATTAGAAGGTATCTACCTCTCCTGCGATCTAATTAATAATTTGTTTTAAGAAAGCTGCGATGGACATATTCTTACACACTTTAATTTCTATAACATAACACTTAAATATTAACCTCCCGCATAAACCTGGAAAGTATTTCCAAACCAGAAAATGTAGTACAAATTCAGATTCCATTTCGACACATTACAAAACTTAACGTAATCTACTACGTAGTTAAGAAAACAGAATATATCAAATTCACTTCATCACGCTCCATATTATCTCGAGATCCAGTAATCAGAAAACATGTTTTTATCTACTATGAGGGGATAAGGGACGATGATAAAAACTCCAATATTAATAATTAATTATAATACATAGTAGAACATACTGGGAGAGGTGCGCAGGGCTTCAACTGAGGTCGCTGCAGTGCCTCTGACCAGCAGATGCTAAGATTCGAGTCCCGGTGGCAGGGCTTTCGACACTTGCTTGACAGCTAGATCGTGTTCAGTCGCTATCAGGAGAATTGTAGCTGCCGGCTGCTCTGATCAGTAGCTTCCTTGGTTTCTCCGATCAATACCAGGTGAATGCCAAATCTCCCACCTGCGGGACTCTGCCCTAGCGGGTCAAGCTCCAACGTCCCCATCGGTCTCCCAGCGCTTTTGGTAGTGTAGTGATGTGTGTGTAACTAAAGTGTGAGGATACGTCACGGAAGAGGAAGGGAAGATCGCGCGCGGTCCGAGAGCGATGGCTAGGGTACTGCTCCGACATTCGCCTGGTGTTCATAGGCAAAACTATGGAAAACTACCGATCAGATCAGCCGGTCTCTAAAATTCTCCTCCAAACAATGACCGAATTCGGCCTAGGTTTAAACATGTTATCGAAAATCCTGACGAAAATCGGAAACATTGAACAGGCAGGAAAGTTCACAGAAGCGAAAGTTGGTTGAAACAAAAGTTTACCGACGCAAAAGTTGGTTGAAACGAAAGTTTACCGAAGCCGAGGTTGATTGAAACGAAAGTTGATTGACACGAAAGTTGATTGAAATAAGGCTGATGGAAACGAATGTTGATTGAAACGAAAGTTTATTGAAACGAGAGTTGATTGAAAATTGATTGATACGAAAGTTGATTGAAACGAAAGTTGATTAAAAAGAAAGTTGATTGAAACGAAAGTTGACCGAAGCGGACGTTGGCCGATGTGGATGATGACCGTAGCGAAAGTGAATCGGAGCAAAAGTTGACCGATGTGAATGTTGACCGATGCGGAAATTGACCGATGCGAAAGTTGCAGTTGAAAAATTAAATTGCACTAACGCGGCATGAACTTCAGTGTCAGTGAACACTAAATAACTAGACGAAATTTTAAATTGCTGGAGAAATCTGGCCAGGTTGAAAAACGTTGAATGAGAATGAAATTGATTGTGGGTCAAGTTCACTGATAGTTCACTTGATCGATGATAAATTTGACAGACGTTTGACGCAAGCGTTTATCTGAGGAAAAGGCTTTAATCGTTCCCTTGAGAGATTGGTGTAAGAAACTAACAGTGGGCCCTTCACACAGAATACAGAGATCTTTTACTAATGGGATAGAATCTCCAGTTACCGATTTATTGATTTTATCAATCAGTTATTTACTGATTGATAATAATTTAACGTGGTTCTTTTTAGATGAATTGGTTTCTTTGTTGTTTTGCACACAATTTTGTAAACGAAATTATAGTGTTGACATCACACTGACTTCAGACTATGGTTGAAGAAGGTAAAATTATGCGACACTTAAAGTGAATAAAGTAAGGGGACATATACGTGACCTATAGTAGAAATTAACTGAACTATCGATAAATTAACCTATCGATAAACTGGCCTATCGATAAAATCATCCCGCGCCGAACAGCCATGGCGACAACATCGCTCGCTCCGGCCTAGTCAGTGCAGTTACTTAGTTCACTAAGTGCATAACAGTGAAATACTCGTTGTGTTGTGAAGTCGTGTAGTACAATCAGCTAACATACAGTGTGCCATAAACCAACAGTCGCTTATCAGTTATTATTAACGGTGAGCCCCCTTCAGCCAGCTGTGACCTAGGTCACAGCATTGCAGGAGCCATGGCAACTCTCTACAGCAGCGAGTGTGCCATGGACAGCACCTCCAGCAGCCCAGAAATTCAACAACAACATCATCTCGTATTCGGAGCCATCCCGAACTGCCAAAACCCTCAGCTCGCCTCAAACATGTACGGGCAGTTTGCAACTGTTCAAGGTGCCGATTGCAGCTCGCAACAGCTCACCGGGGCCGGAAACCTCCAGGTCGGTAACCTCTGCTCAGCAAAAGACGCAGCTAGCGGCGAAGCAGCCTTTTCCGACAACAGTGAGTCGTTAACAATTACTAACAGTGCAAAAAGAACCCATACCTCAGGAGAAATAGACTTCTCCCAAATAAGAAATCAACCACTTCAGATTCAACTCAGTATAATATACCAGTGGGAAACAGATATGCTCTTCTAATCTATCAGATCAAGATAAAAGATTTGAGTTTGCCAATGTCACCCCGCCCCAAGCAGACGAAAATCTAAGAATCCCTCCCATCTATGTAAATAATATCCACAATATCTCGGAATTCAACAAAGAGATTAAAAGCAAATTAACCAGCCAATTTACAACAGATTTCAACGGAAACAGAATTAAAATAATGTTTAAATCAATAGCAGACTTCAGAAAAGCCATCAAATACCTCATTGAAACTAAAAGACAATTTCACACCTACAAAGATCCAGCCAATAAAAAATTTTCTGTCGTCTTCAAAAACATTCACCCAACAATTACACCAGAGGAAATAACCGAAGAACTTCAGCACAAATTCCCGTCCATCATCAGTGTAACAAGACTCTATAAAAATAACGTGCCCATTCCAGTTATTGCAGCAGAATTCAACGGAAGTCAAAATATCGAACAAGTGCTACAAATTAATCAGATCTGTAACATTAGTGTTAAGCCAGAAAGAAGAAGAAGAAGAATGCCGAAAGGTCCAGTTCAGTGTATGCGGTGCTTAGACTTTGGACACACAAAGAATAACTTCAACAATTCAATCGCGTGTATTTTCTGTGCACAAGATCATTACTCTGTTAATTGACCTAAAAAAGACTTACCTTCAATCTGTAAAAATTGCAATGGATCTCACAGAGCTGATGTAAGATCAATAGAATGCCCATACTATAAAAAACAAATAGACACCCCCTCAAGTAACCCCAAATCAGGCAATATTAAAAATGGATTAAGAAACAACCCCCCTCCAAGACTCACCTCACAAAACTTCCCACCTCTCCCCACATCTAACAATATTCCAAATTTCACATTTGCTCCAAACCCTCCACAAAATACAAATCAAAACAACCAACCCAACAATAACCCATCCACACATCCTCCTCTTGTAAATAATTCTAATAATAACTCTTTCATTCATTCCATTATTAACTCAATTACCTGCTTCTTAGTCAATATTATTAATAATATCATCCCAACAATAGTCAGCAATTTACAAGCATCTCTCTCAGCCTATTTTAACAACAATAATGCAACAGTACCATAAAAATAATTTAAATCTGCTCAACTGGAACGCGAATGGCATCAACAATAAAAAAATAGAACTAACGTATTTCTTAAATGATAACAAAATAAATCTAGCTTGCATAACGGAAACGCATTTAAAATCAGATGTCACATTTAATATATCAGGCTATAGTGTAGTCAGAACCGACAGATCAAATGCAAACGGAGGTGGTGTACTAATACTAATAGAAAAATCCATACCATTTATTAAAATCAACCTTCCACACACCCCAGGTCTCGAAACTATAGCCATTACATTCCCTCTAAACAATAGATTAATAACCCTAATAGCGGCATACAAGCCTCCGAAAACAAAAATTTCTGACTCGAATATTTCAGCGCTATTCCAGATGAATTCGCCCACTCTTCTGATTGGGGATCTTAATGCTAAAAACACTTTATGGGGATGTAGAAATACCAACACTGCAGGACGCCAACTCAGCAAAATAATTACGGACTTCAAACTTCAGTTAATTATCCCAGCAGAACCCACTCACTACCCCACAGATCACAATAAACACCCAGACATTTTAGATATTGCAATTTCTAACACTCAAACCACTTTTTACTCAGCACCCTTCTTTGAACCGGACTCGGATCACCTGCCAACCATCATCTCAACTCAACAAATTACGCCCCCTCACACTCCAACTCTCACACTTAACACACAAAACATCAACTGGAAAAAATTTAAGAACATAATTCAAAAACAATCACCCCACTTTAAAATATTAAAAACTCCCATAGAAATAGAACAAGCTATAGCCTTTTTAAACAATATGATAATTAACACAATCAACACTCTTAATAATAATGCTCAGCCCCCCACCACTAAACATTTCAATAAAAAACTTCCGAAAAACATTCTCACAATTATTAACACTAGAAACAAAACAAGAAGACTTTGGTGCACCATGAGAAACCCACAGCTTAAGAAAGAGTTAAATTTACTGTCCAACATCGTAAAAAAATCACTAAGGGAACACAAACAAACAATTTACAATAACTTAATCCAGTCCCTTAGCACAAATAACAACACGTTGTGGCAATTCACTAAAAATATCTTGAAAAAGAAAGCAATAATACCCCCATTAACAACTCCAACGGGCAAGAAATTCGCTTCTTATGAGAAGGCTGAAGCATTAGCCGATCACTTTGCTAAATCATTTACCCCCAATGCCACCCCAACTCACCCACTGCATTCAAACATACTCGAAATAGCATCAGCCCCCAACTATAACGTACCACACAAAATAAACTACATATCCCCAAATGAAGTCATTAATATAATTAAGATTTTGCCAATAAGAAAAGCCCCTGGTCACGACAAAATAAGTAACAAAATCTTAAAAAACTTACCTAAACCCACAATAGCATATATCACCAATATTTACAATTCAATAATTAGAACTGGTTACTTCCCCGTTATTTGGAAAAATTCAAATGTAATACCCATCCCCAAGCCATTCAAAAATCTATCCAGAACTGACAACTACAGACCCATTAGCCTTCTTCCCACTTTATCAAAAATCCTAGAAAAACTAATCCTTAAAAGACTAAATTCCCATCTGAATAAAACTCAATCCCAATGCACCAATTTGGCTTCACTAATAAAGTTTCAACTTCTCATCAATTATTAAGAATCACGGAGCACATACACACGGCATTTCAAAAAAAACACCATACAATAGTTACCTTTTTAGATATTTCGAAAGCTTTTGACAAAGTGTGGTACTCTGGATTAATATTCAAACTTAAGGAAATAGGTACCCCTAACTATTTAATTAATACCATTAATAGCTTTCTCCAAGATAGAACATTTTCAGTCACAGTTAATAATCACACATCCAATCCCCGCAGAATTACAGCTGGATTACCTCAAGGCTCACCACTGTCCCCCACGCTTTTCAACATATACACAGCCGACATTCCCATAACATCACACACGCACATCGCCCAATTCGCCGATGACACCGCAATTTCCATGTCCAATCATTCAACTGATCTAATCTGTAAACAAATTCAAACACACTTAAATAAAATTGATGAATGGTCTGCCAAATGGAAAATCAAACTAAATCCTACAAAATCATGCGCCAAAATATTCTCATTAAGAACATTTTCAACCCCAACACCACTCCAAATAAACAATAACCCAATTCCATGGACCTCGCACAATGAATCTGTCAAATACCTAGGCCTGAATCTTGATACCAGACTAAATTGGAAAAATCACATAACAGCAAAAGCACAGCAAGCCAAAATAAAATTAATTCAACTAAAGCCACTCTTAAATCGCAATAGTAAGCTCTCATTAAACAATGCCATCACCATCTATAAATCAATAATTAGACCCCTAATGCTGTATGCATGCCCTATCTGGATCAATGCTTCTAAAACTAATATAAATAAATTACAGATCATCCAAAATAATTTCCTCAGACTTGCCACTCATGCACCCTGGTTCATCTCAAACACTCAACTGCATAAAGAATTTAATTTACCCCCTATACTTGACCATATCGCGCTCCTATCTAACAATTTCTTCTCCAAAATAAACACAATAACCCAAGCCAACCATTACGGCCTAGCCACCACCTACCAGCTCCCAACAAGAATAAAAAATAGATATCCATTAGATTCATTCCTCAGCATATTTTCAGAACTCAATTAATCACATAGGTGCTCTGTGAGTTTCCTATTCATGTGTATTTAGAATTAGTTGTAAGATTAGCATTTAAGTTAAATATAAGTCATAAAAATACATATGATGTAGTATACATAATACTGAACTATGTACATTCGTTCACTAATAAAGATATATTAAAAAAAATCGATAAAATGATCGTTCGATAAATTGAGCAATTGATAAATTGACCTACCGATAAATAGATCGATACCTATAATCTACCAATCTATCGGCCGATCTACCAATAACTGAACCGATCGATAAGTCGACCGACCAATAAGTTGACCGATCGACAAGTCGGCCGATCGATAAATGGGTTGATCGATAAATTGGCCTATCGATACATTGACCGATAGATAAATAGACCGACCGACAAATTGACTGACATGTGTACTGACCAATGGTCAAGTAGACCGCAGGGAAGCTTTTAATGGTCGTGTATTGTTGGCAGGCCCTGTTAGAAGAAGCAGCCCCCGGCCGTTTCCCGCCCTTGGCTCCACGTTGTTACCACTACGGCACCTCCCCCGTGGAGTTCCTCGTGCTGGAGGATCTGGGACCTTCCGGCTTCACGATAGCGGACCGGAAACGAGGCCTGGGCCTGAGGCACACCCTGCTCGCGCTTCGAACCCTGGCCCGCTTCCACGCGGCCTCGTTCGCGCTCTTGAAGAGACAGCCGGAAGTGGCCGAGACGCTGCCGAACATCTGGAGGAAAATGCTCGAAACCAATAAGGAATTTGTCGAGGTCCAGATCAGAGGAGCTGCCAATGCATGCCGATCCTGGCCCGGGTTCGAAAAGTACGCAGATCCTCTGGAAAAGTTTAAGGTACATAAATTTAATAAATGGCAGTTTTCTAAATAAAATCAGATAATAAGATTGTAAATGTATGGTTTAAAAGATGTGCATCAGAGGCATTAATTCTGGTTCAATTACTGTTTCAAGCACTATCAAATGATGACGAATTTTCTCCATGTCTCGAGAAAAATTATTTTAAATCTAATATTTTGCCATTCAAAGAATGATATCAGGAAAAATATTTAGTATATTTAGAGCTAATTGAAATGTTTTTATGATTTATTGTTTACAGTGTAGTAAGTACACATTTTTTGGTTCCAAATTATGGCCCATTAAGTTTGATTACACGCTATGCCCAATGTCCACCATTACATCAAAATGATTTCTTCGCTTTAAACGTATCTTTAATAACTTCCAAAAAATGTCACAATTATTTAAAATACCCGAACTCTTCATCCGATGTCTTATTTTTAGTGTACGAAACACATTTCAGACCTCTAATTCAACAAAGCAAAAATTTATTATGCACGTACTAAAAAAATTAGGCTATATGCATAGTCGTCTTCCGCCCGATGAACACATTTCTGTACACACTGGCTGTCAACTAGACATTACCTTCTTTGCCTTAAATTGTTATTTTCAGGGGATACTGTTATTAATTCCCACAATTAAAATAACCATATAAATAAACACAAGGTTTAAGTTTTAAAACATAAGTTAAAGAAGTCCAATTTTAGTGTAACTGTGAAATATTTTATTTATGTCTCGCCTCTCCAGTTCGTTGCATTGGATACGTATTCTGATCTGAACGAAGCCAAACCCGAGGCCTTCAACGTCATCACTCACGGAGATTTCTGGGTGAACAATATGATGTTCCGGTACGAAGATGGAAAGGTGAAGGAACATCGAGCAATTGATCTTCAGGTACGCAGTTGGTCATTATCCCAAATATTTTCTAAGGCGTTCCGTGGAAATAAATATTGCTTCATCAGTCTAATGACCAAAAAACGATTGACAACAAAATGTCCGGACCGTCTGCCTGTGAACAACGCGAGACACTAAACAGTAACCAAGATTCTCACCGATATTAATATCCTCTCATCGATCTGACTTATATCGCGAATTCTACAATTTGAAACCAATGCTTTAATTTTGGGGGGTACTTTACAGGGTCCAACTTTTTTAATTACATTTTGACCTCGGAAAACGAAAAGGACGTTTAAGAGAATGGTGCAGGTACAAATATCTTTAAAATCTCTGATTTTTCAAAAATTCAAAAACAATTTTGGCATATTGTTAAAACTTCAATTATAACTTTTTTTATTAATGAAGTGTGTTCAACAGAAACAGATCTTTAAATAAGGTGATGTTCACTTTTTCAAAAATATTAATATTTTTGTAATATTTTGCTTCCAATATTAGCAATTACTACATTTTAAACCAAATTTTAAACTTTTTTTCTCAGAAAACGCTAGAATATTTTTTATCATTTTTTCATGTACGTAACAAATAACTGTAAAGTGGTGCTAGACCCATTTTCGGCGCACTCTTGTTGAAATTTGAGAAATATGTTGGAATTGTTAAATGTGAACTTCCTGCGATTTGTGTAAAGCATTGCCAAAATGTCTTTCACAAAATAGCAACATGGCGGCTGCATTTCTTAGCATTTTTGTGATTGTTACCAATCATGGTAATCTTAAAATGTAGATAACATTCTTATAAAAGGTCACAGGGGTATATAAAACTAACAAATACATTTCTTTTACTTTACGAAGTTCTGACTGCTGTTTATGGCAGTCTAGAATTGTTAGGTCACTTCGAAGTAATCAAGGCAAGTTTGTGTGAAATATTATTCTTTATGTTTTGTATGAGCTAATATTAATAGTGTATAATAATAGTGTAATAGTTCTTTCATTTGGTAAAAAAACTAAAATGAGTACCGGTCTTGGCAAATGCACATCTTTATTTGATATTTATGTGTTTTGATATGGCAGAAATAACAATATTTCAATATTACGTAACTCTTTCCCATAAGACGAGAGTGTATGGCAGTGAGTTGCAGTACCTCTAGTTGCTATTTGCTTCCCAAATCAACGATTGAATGTCTTATTTTACGTGGCGACACTCAGGCCATGAGGCCTGCTCTTCCGCCTGACCATGCACATTTCGCTACGCTCCCTTCACCAACTAGCAGAGAAAGGAGGTATTTCTTGGGTCAGAAACAGACGATTTGAATTTAGCTCAGAGGCGTCATTTAGGCTTGAGGTTCTTTTACATTCAAGTAAATCTACTACCATGGGACAGCCGGCTTTACTTCCCCTCCGAAGGAAGGCGTACGAAGGATTTTTTTCGCCCTTAAAAATCCACGGCTTGGATCGGGTTTGAACCCACCAACTTGGGTACAACAGTCCAATACGCTAACTCTCACACCATCGCCGCGCGCGTATAAACGATAATCCTCTGGTTATTGCAGATTTCGCACGTGGCGTCACCAGCAGCGGATCTGGTTTACTTCTTGAGCGGTAGCCTCAGCAGCAACGTGCACGAGCAGCATCAAGACCTTCTGCTAAGGGAGTACCACCACGAGCTGAAGGAAACCTTGGAGCTTCTTGGCCTGCAGGTAACACTTGCTCTCCAGCTGCGTTATCGTCTTCGAAGCACTTCACTGGATTTGATTCAGTATTTCGTGTTTCCTGGGGCATCATATGCCCGTGTTATTATTCCATAAGTGTAGTGAATGTTTTGGACGTGGATTTTGGTGATGTTCTTCCCACCCTCGATGGTGAGATCTGTCGCTGAGCTACAAGACAGCTTGTTAGGTTTTCCCACCACCCAAGTATTTTTCACCAGCTGGGCACCGCCCAACCGGGGATGGCTCTTAAGCCGTAGGTAGTCTGGTTTCCCCACATGTGTCCTGGCGAAGACCATGTAAGTGTAGGGGAATGTAAGGGGTGACGTTAGAAAAGGAAGGGGAATGATAGGTCGCGTGTGTACTGTGGCCTGTTGGTTTGTATGTTACTGAACATAGAAACTACTGAACGAAAACTACCGATCAGAGCGACCACCAGTTAGAATTATACTTTAGACAGCGCCTGACACCGTTTAGCTCTTAAGTTAGTTTCTAAAATCCGTCACTAACGGGACTCGAATCCAATGAACTCCTCCACGACGATTTAAAAAGGAAAAGGAAAAAAATCCAATGATCCCTGTCGGGCGGTGAGGAAGAGGTGGTACGAGAGAACTGACAGAACGGATAACAAGATGGAGAGGGGAAGAGATAAACATCAATTGTCTATGCTTCAATCATTAATTGTCCCTGCCCATATCACCATTTCAACACGCCCAGATAGATCCCTTTCATAACTTCCCAAAAAGTACAGCATACCACCAAAAAGGTTCCGACAGGAAAATTACCTGCCACGACCGCATCAATTCCATTGTTTTAAAAAAATTTCCCAGAAGTGGCCTGATATTTCTAACAGATATATGTCATTTGATACTAAGGATAGGTTATTTTCTTAGTACTTAGATAATAATTTCATTTCGTAAACCAAACAAACATCCCGCCAATCCTACAACCTACCTACCCCAGTCATATTCCTATTCAGTCCACAATGCTGGAAAAATTGCAATTAAAAAGACTCTGTAAAGTTTTAATCTAAAATAATCTTATTCCTCCCATCCATTTTGGTTTTCTCAAAATAAGTTTACGAATCATCAATTATTCCGTCTAACTTAAAAAATTCACAAAGCATTTCATGCAGATGTTTCATCGACTCCAACGTTTGATTGGGCATCTTACGAAGACCTGAAATACAACCCAAGAAATCTACGTACCCCGAAATACGTAGTGAATTCTCATTTCAATACGTAGTCAAATTTCATAAACAATCACACATTTGTAGATCAAATGGACTTAACCGTCTCGTCACCATGGAAAGGAGTTCCACAAGGTCCGCCGTTTCACCAGTTCTCTTTAAAATCTACATGTCACACATTCCAACGCATCGTAAAATACACACTTCCCTTTTCATCTCTCGTAGTAATTTCAATACTATACGTCATTCACTATTATGCATCATTTTTGATAAACTAGAAGAGAAGTGTTTATGAACAGCTGAAATTTAGTATGGTCACATAACTTTCTTATTTTATGGCGTCCGGTGGGTTGAAAATAAAGAGGGGGCGGCCTATAAACCCGAAATATTACAAACATTTTACTTCCAAATATTTCTTGAACGAGGAAAACTACAGTACATAATGTACAACCGATTTGCGCCCATCGTGATTTTAATCCCTGTCTAATCCAACTTTTACGTTGGAAATGGAAGAAACAACTGTACTCAAGCGAATGAAGGAATTTTTAAATTTCTAATATAGAAAACAGTAATTTATGAAGTCAAATGGCAAGTGTCGGTAGTTTTAACTAAGTGAATAAACGCTGACGCTGTCAAACAAAACCCCAATAGCAGCACGCAACGCTAACGCAATTGCGAGAACTTCCACTCTCCCTCAAGCTTCCATTGCGTGGCAGACACCAGATACGGATGGACACGCAACAGTTCACCACCCATTTACATGACATATTATGACCCATTCCAAAAGCATTTTATCGATAAGCGAATTTCTTAGGGACAGGAAACAAAAAGTTCGAATTGGCAATCAGTTTTCGACTACGGGAAATGTTACTTCAGGGGTTCCACAGGGAAGTGTGTTAGGGCCATTACTCTTCTTAGCGTACGTCAACAATCTCCATGTGAACATAAAATCAAAGGTGCGTTTATTTGCAGACGATTGTGTTATATACCGAAAAATCAAAGATAGCGCTGACGAACAAATATTACAGCAGGATTTAGAGCATTTACGTGATTGGGCTGAAAAAAAATGACATGGGAATTAATGGATCTCAAAGCAAAACAATAACGTTCGGGCGGGGACGAAATTATGAGGAACCAGACTATTGTTTAGGTGAGGTTATCATCCCAAGAGTATCTTGCAAGTATTTAGGCATTCATCTAGGTAGTAAATTAGGGTGGGAGGTGCATATAAATCAGACAGTAAGAAAAGCGTGGAAGTCTTTGCATTTTGTAATGCGAATACTAAAGAAAAGTTCTGCAAACGCCAAAGAATTAGCATATCCTACGCTGGTTCGCCCTCTCATGGAATACGGAGTTGCGTGCTGGGATCCATACAGAAAGGCACACCGGAAAAATCTAGATAGAATACAGAGAAAAGCGAATAAGTTTACCTATAGAAGTAACGTAACAAAAATGTCATGGGAAGCTCTAGAAACGAGAAGAACAAAGGCGAGGTTTTGCGCTCTTTATAAATCGTACGTAGGTCAACCAGCTTGGAAGGAAATTCAGATTAGACTAGAAAAACCAAATTATTTCGGCCGAAGCGATCACACCCACAAAATTCGAGCAAGGAAACAAAATTCAGATCTTGGGAAGTTTTCCTTTTGTAACAGAACAATTAGAGATTGGAACAGTTTACCTGCAGCAGTTTTCAAAGCTTTTCCTCTCAGTGTCCGAAGTTTTAGAAATAAGTTGGAACAAGATAACAGTAACTGATATTAAATGAGTAAGTGTTGTGTAGTGCGGTGTAGGGCTGTGAAGTGATGGTCAGTGTAATTCAAAGCAAAAAAGTGTAGTGTAGTGAAGTGTAGTGAAGTGAAGTGCGGTGAACGCGATCAATGCTCTTTTCAATGCTGCTTTTCGTCTTGTACTGTATTGTACGGTATTATTATTATTATTATTATTATTATTATTATTATTATTATTATTATTATTATTATTATTATTATTATTATTATTATTATTATATTATTATTAGTAATTTAAGTGTAGTAATTTTTGCAATTATTGTCACTTAACTGCCACCGGGTCATTCCCATTTGCAGTTCTAATAAAATCTAAATCTAATCTTTTGGTTAACCAGACACCTATAACTAAATTCGGTCAAAAAACTGCGCTGGTGATATGCACATTTTACACGAGCTGATGTATTCTTTCTGCAACTATTCCCAGGGTTGGATTTTTCTGGGGGGGGGAGAGGGGGGTCTTCCTAGAACCCTTAATGAGCAGCCGCCACTGCTTCTCATGTATATTCTTGTAAAAATCTCACGCCTATTTCAACACGTCTCTGGAAAATCCTTTGTTAATTGTGAAAAAAGTTGAGTGTAAACCAGAAGGCAGGAGTGCGATATCTGGTCGGAATGTTTAACGTGTTTGAACAATTTGAAGACTTCTTGAACGGTGTTTGCGTTTGATTCCAGGCGCCGTCGCTAGAAGAGCTGCTGTCGGCCGTGGACTTGCATGGTCCTCTTTCTCTGTTCATGACCATGGGCATGCCTTTTATGAAGGCAGATCGTGGTGTCGATGAGGAAGCCATCATGGGCGGAGACATGTCAGTCGTGGTTCCATTGTTTGAGCTACCAGACGTCAAGAAGTGGATTCAGCGCGTTTTGCCTGACTACGTTCGTAGGGGTTGGCTACGTGTCTGAGCCCCTAGCGATTAATTGTAGATAGTTTTTCCACCTGATTACTTTCGCAAGGGTTGGCAACATGCCTGAGTCTCTAGCCTTTAAGTGTAGAGAGGTTTTTCACTTGACAATCTTCGCAGGGGTTGGCTACTACCCCTACCGTTTACGATTAGATAGACAGTTTTGCACTTAACCCAACCGACTAACCCTAACTCATACAAATTATGTTCCCGAATAACTTTCCCGTTTCCAATGCCACAATGCAGAAAACCGTACCACACTTTTGACTGCAAGACACAATCTTACTTCTCTACGACATAGTAAGAAAGCAAAACAAATTAAGCCTTGCTACCGACCCCAGCTACCACTTTTGTTTGCCACAGAGTTCGTCATTGGTGATCTAGGCATCTTTGTGACAGAAGTCGGATTCACTTTCTTTTATTTGTCGATGTGGAAATGCTCTCGCTCTCTTGAATTAGTTATTTCGAAAGGACTTCAATCCACAGTTTTGTTATATAATAAACACTATTTATTAGTATATTTTATACTGTTCTTGTATTTATAAACAAATAATAAACAAAGTCTAAAATATGGAACGTTGAATTGATTCTTTTTCTAAAGAGCTATCCCGTATACGAACATCCATAATCTCTCGCTGGCTTCCGTCGTGAAGCAGACTGGAAGCCAACACTTCCTTTAATAGCGTACATCATGTGTTGCAGAAAACCGCAGTCGACTTTCGTCCACAATGATGAATCTTACTCCTCTAAGACCCACTAAGAACACAAAGCAAATATTATAGCCGGCAGCATATTTGGTACGCGTTATGAAGCCTCGCTTAACGAACCGAGCTTAGCTCCTTTATGTTTGTTACGGAGGCCGTCATTGGTGTTACCGGTGTCATGTGACGTATACCGGGTCCACTTATTTTTAAGCGTCGATGTGAAAATACTCTCTTTTTACTACTGATTAGTTTGTTTCAAAACATCTCATCTTCTATCCATATTTTTAATAAATTATAAACATAATATATTTATTATATTTTTATTGATTTTATACTACATATACAACTAATACCATCAAATATTTTAAGGCATCAATAATTACATAATTGTAACATAAAGAATGAAATCAACATTTTTTAAATAAACAAAGAAAGGGTAACAAACTAAAATAAAACTATTTAATTTAATGTGAAATACCTACACAATGTGAACGCATGGGACATATCTGGGATGGGAATAATGAAACTCTCGTATAGTTAATTCCCACTTTTTTCCGTAAGCGGTAAGACAGATACGATATATATATATATATATATTGTGACGTACCTGGTGATGCCGGGTATTTCACTGCAATATAACACTAAAGGAGGGTATCTTTTCCGTGAATGGGTCCCTGGATAAGTTGGTATAATATTGGGAAAGTTAATCAGAAATAGAAATACAATCATGAACAAGATTTATTTGCAAATCAAATTTGTTAATTACATAATCTGACAACCTTTATACACTCTGCCTTGGTACCAAGATTAGGTGTAATATGCATTTATCATACCTTCGGGGCCCCGACCAAATACCTTCGATGCTCGTAGAACAGCTCGTACCGACAGGGTTGCCGACCTCTACAGCAGCTGTGGGCCGTCGGCGGCTGATGGCGTGGCGGTCGTCCTGGGCTGGTGACCTTGTGACTCCTCCCCGACTCGGATCTTGATACCACGGCGTTGCACCTCTCTCGAATCACCTTCCGTCGATGGATTCAATTACTCGACCCGCGCCTATCACGCGTGCTGGTCCCAGTTCCGTACCATACAGTTTCGGTAAAGTCTCCACTACACTAATTACTACAAGCGCGATCGATTGTTCTATCAACACGAATCTTTTATTCTAATGATAATCTCATTGTCCACTTCACTTATTTACTGCTTCACAATTACTATTGCTTTACGAACACATCGCATGTTCCCTTTTGTCCATGCGCTAACGGCGAGCTTTTCGCCACACGTCCGAACTCTTCGCCGCTCCGCTAACGTCTGTCCTCTTCGCAGTTCTCCTAACGACTGCCTGCACGTGCTCGCTGCCCAGTTTGTAACTGACATTCTCACGCTGGCCTCCCGGCGGTGGCACCGGTGGCGGTAGCGACCGTTGCTCGCTCCCGTGGTTGTTCGCAGCGCTTGGCGTACGTACCGCGCAGTCCAAAATATATATTGATTACTTACACTAATGTTTTAATTAGTGTAAGGGAACACATTCTGTGTTTCAATATATATCGGCCATGTTGCTATCTCTTACTTCTACCAGAAAGAAATTCACGATGTACAAGTCCGCAAAGGAGCAAACATAGATTCCGACCATTACCTTTCCCGAATCAAGATCAAATTTACCCCCAAGAGAAAATTCAATAAGAAACCCCCAACGATTCCAAAATTCGACACACACAAAATCCAAGACTCCAAAATTGCTGAAAAATGGGAAGAACAACCCGCAAAAAACTGGGAAAATTTCAAGGACAAAATCATAGAGACTGCCAAATCCTTGATTCCCCTCACCAAAAGACCGAAACATCCCTGGTGGAATAAAGAATGCGAAGTTGCCCTCAATAACAGAAAAAACGCTTTCCAAAATTACAACAGTAACAAATCTGAAAAAAAACACAATATCTTCCTCGAAGTACGAAAAGAGACATCCAAAACTTTAAGACAAATCAAACGAATATACATTAATGACCAACTGACGTCGATCGAAGATAATTTTCGAAACAATAACATGCACGACTTCTACAAGGCATTCGCCAACCAAATGAAAAGATACACACCACAGAACTTATGTTTCAGAAAGCAAGATGGAAAATTGGCATTAACGAACAAGGAAAATTGCCAAGAGTTGGCTAAATACTTCTCACAACTTTTGAATTGTCCGGAACCTACAAGGAGATTCCCAAAGAAACAACCTGACCACACAAATGAAGACTCGTCACCACCAAGTCAAGACGAAATCCACTCCCACATCAAAAGACTCAAAAACAACAAGGCATCAGGTGAAGATGGAATTACAGCAGAATTGCTCAAAAACCTTGGACCCAACTCTCTCAAAGAAATCACACAGATCGTCCAAGAAATCTGGCAAACAGAACAAATCCCTGACGATTGGAAAACCGCACTCATTCACCGACTACATAAAAAGGGAGAAAAGTCAGATGTAAACAATTACAGAGGAATTTCCCTCCTTCCAGTTATTTACAAAATTCTCTCGGCCTGTCTTCTGAAACGAACACAAGAACAACTCGAACCAAAATTATCAGATTTTCAAGCAGGATTCAGACCAAACCGATCCTGTCCCGAACAAATCTTCAACCTAAAAACATTAATCAAAATGCGAGCAATTCGAAACAAACCAGTAACATGTACATTTGTCGACTTCAAAAAGGCCTATGACTCTATCGATCGACCATCACTATTCCAGATCCTAGAAGAAAGAGGACTAGACCACAAAACACGGAAACTTATCGAGCAAACAGTTACAAAAACAAATTCTAAAGTGAAATTCATGGGAGAAATCTCAGAACCTTTCGAAATTCGGACAGGCGTGAGACAAGGAGATGGCCTCTCTCCTCTCCTGTTCAACCTAGTCTTGGACAAAGTAATGGGAGAATGGGAAAAGAACTTCAAAGACAAGATGCTTGGAAACCTATCACTCTCGGCATACCCAAAAATAACTTCTGCATACCATACCTTGCCTTTGCCGACGATATAGCGATACTGTCTGAAAACCAAGAGACCGCTATCAAACAATTAGAAACACTCAAAGAATGTGCAGAAAGAGTAGGATTACAGATCTCTTTCGAGAAAACTCAAGTCCTATCCCACAAAGGTGACAACATGCACACAAGGTATGGAACGGTCAAAAGGGTACCACATTTCAAATACCTGGGTGAGTTCATCGAACCAACCGGATCCGAAAGAATTTCACAACAAACCCGCCTCCAGAAAATCAAGAAAGCATTCGGACTAATCCAAAACCTGTACAACAAAAAATGCATGTCTACGAAAACCAAAATTCGACATTATAATACTGTCATCAAACCGGCAGCTCTTTACGCTAGCGAAACACTCACGCTCAGCAAGAAATATGAACTGGAAGAAATCAAAAAAGAAGAAAGAAAAATCATTAGAAAAATACTCGGTGCGAGACTCACTCCCGATGGATACAGATTACAATCTATTGAGACAACTGAAAAGTACTCGAACATAGAAGTCGACATCAGGAAAAGACGACTGAAATTCTTCGGACACATAGACAGGCTACCAAATACTCGACTAACTAAAAGAATACTCAACTATATATCCTCACTTAAAAGTACAACACCATGGATGAAAGAAACAAAAAAAGACATGCGACACGCCGACATAACTGACACCTCAGACAAAACACCTTCCGTAACAAAGTGAACAAATGGGAAGTCAAACCAGAACCAAAATCAAAACCCTACAGACCGAAATGGTCTGAAGAAAGAAAACTGGTATTCTCCAACAGAATGAAAGAATATTGGAAAATTAAGAAGAACTCCAAAAAAAACTAATTAGAACTCCACAAAAACGAGTCAATTTTTGCTTAACGTTTTCCTTTATTGGGAAAATACGCGTTCATTGTGTACGTATATCACAATGTACCAATATTTCTACGTTATTGAAATAATAGTATATGTGAAAATTTTGTAAATAAATATGTAATAAAATTAAAAACAGTGGAAATGAAAATGATGAGGTAAGAAAGCATCAGAAAGATATCAACATTTTCTTCATATTCGACAAAATAATAAACGTTGGGTGAGGACTCGATATATACAAAGAATGAAGGATGATAGATTCATAAAAGTTACCTGCCCTTATCTACCAGCTAGAAAAAGAAATACTGGTAGGCCAAGGTAACCATGCGCAGATTTCTAGCGTGAGAGAAAGTGCACGAACTGATTCGGACTGTTTCTTACTGGTTTCAAACTAATCAGCAACCCTGCTGAAACGCCCAACTCCCAATCACAATCCCTGACTGCTGCTGCTGGAACGGCCAATACCAGACTGCGCAAGCGCGGACTAGTTCGGGAGTGTTTCGGATTGCTGCTGGAACAAACCTAATAACAGAAATAATATTGAAATTATGGAAAAACAGGAAGTTGTGTGTAGAATCAATTGTATTCAAGGCCCCATAGTTTATATACGCCATACCCTAATAAAACTAAAACAAAGAATTTCTGAACATAAAACCGACATTAAGGGATCATAAATAAACTTAACTCGGACTTAAAACATTGCCTTGAAACAGGACATGTCATGGATTTTAAACAGTTAAACATTCTAGACCAAGAACCGCGAAAAACTGCAAGAATTTTATCAGATTACATACTGTGCTAAATAAACTCTTAAACACGCAGTGAAGTCACGCAGGCTAAGCGAGCTGATTAGTTTGAAACTGGGAATCGAACCCGGGGCAACGAAGTGGAAAGCGAGCACGCTGGCCAAGAGCAGGCCACGAGTCCTGGTTTACATGTACTAACCAAAAACAAGCTGAGTGCATTTGCACCCCGCTTCGTTGACCACATCGTTAACCCATGTCGCGAGCTGCGGGGGAGAGGGAGGACCCCACCAACTCGTGCAGGAAGAAAAGAGAGTATCTTTTAAAGAAGTTTATTACACTCACCTGCGTAGTGAACCCTACGTCCTGGGAGCGGGTGGCGTGACGACGGCTGGCTTCGGCAGGTTGACTCGTAATGAGAGGGGCGAGGTGCGAAGCCCTCGCCATTTTATATCGAGACAAATTCTTTCTCGCGCGTACGAAGGAACTTCAGAGGAGAAAGTGATGTAATGATGCTCAAAAACGGAGGATTTTCGGACGAAAAACTCTTATTACAGGGCTCTGGTGTGGCCGGAACAGTGGATGAATCCAGATGCTAAATTTAGGGGGGAAATTAAAAAAAAAACAATGTGCCAAATTTTAAGCAGTTTGGCGGCCAATGTGCCAACAAGATAAGATATCAAAAGCGCTTTTCCAAAATATCTTCATCAAATCCATCCAAAAAACACACAAAACGAGCATAAAACGAAACCAATAAAGCCGCCCAATGAATACGGTAACGAATTTACTAGGCTGTCCGGGTGAGGCCGCGTCCATGGCGAAGGTGCCGACGTTTCGGTCGGCATTCTGCGAACGTATATCAATACGCCGTGAGGAAGGTCGCAGAATGGCGACCGAAACGTCGGCACCATCGCCATGGACGCGGCGTCACCCGGACAGCCTAGTAAATACTGACTCCGGCCGCGGAAGCCTACGCTCTCACGAATACGGTAACGTGTGCACAATGAATTTCCAAACGCGTGTTTCCTCCCTGTTCGTCGATGCCGCCACCCACACATGACATGCCAATGTGGTGCGGTGGTTTGTTGGTTAGCGATTCCCGATGCGTCGATGACCAAGGTTGTAAATCCCGTAAGTGGAGCGGTTGATCTTAAGAGAGAGGCTATAAGAGGTGGCGGTGATCCTCTGTCGATGGATGGGGAGATCCGGAGGCGACCTATAGGCCGGCTTGTGGGAGGGTTTCCCCAATCATTTATTTTAGTTATAATTTCATTATAATTGTTATTTTTTATTATTGTTAGTATTGTGATAATCACTATTAAATGCATTGGTTTGTTAAATATACAATTATATTTAAAGTAGTAGTGGAATTGGAGTGTCGTGACGTGTTGTGAAGTGTAGTGCAATAGAGAAGTCAAGTGCAAGTGTAGTGTAGCGAAGTGAAATGCAAGTGTAGTGAAGTGAAGTGTAGTGTATTTATTACTATTATTAGTGTATTTACACCATTTTTAAATTGGCAAATGATAGATGGTGCGCCGCCACGGCGGACGCCGCCGCTGCCGCGGTGCAGAAAAAACAGATAATATTTTCCCCTGGTTTTAAATATTTCTTTTGTGTGTATCTATCGATTATTATTAGTTGTTGTTGAGTACGTTTTGTTTCGCTTCTTGTTTCTGCTGCATATGTTATTATTGGTCTAATTATGATTGATATATTCAAACCTACGTGTCCTCTTTTAGATGTTTATTATACCATTTTGAGTAGTTGAGACAGCCAGCGATCCTATTACACTTTATTATTTGCTCTTTGATTTCTTTTTCAGTTTGCCCAGAGCTTGTTCAAGTTATTCCCAAATACTTCATCTCTATAACTTGTTATGTTATTTAATTATCCACTACCAATTTATACCTAATCGGATTCCAAGTAATTGTCATGGATTTCATCTTCTTGGTAGATATTTTTAAACTAAAATTCTTACAAAAATTACTGAAATCGTACAGCACTCATTGCGTCATCTTAATTTTCTGCTATTAACAATGTGTCGTCTGCGTACCATATGATATTTCTATAGTATTTTCCCATACTATATCCTTTTTTGTATTTAGTTGTTTTACAATCCTAATCATTATTACATTAAATAACAATGAACTCAAAGAATCCCCTTGTCTTACTATTTCGATGCAGATATAACAGGTAATATTTCCCCCATGGTTTTTAATCTTTGTATATATATACACCATTTCTTATTTCAATATTCTTACGACATCAATGTGATTTGTATTATTAAATGCTTTGCTTAGTTCCGCAAAGCATAGCAAAGCAGGATTGTTAAATTCTAGAGCTGTTTCCACGATTTGTCGGATGATGAAACTCAGTACATGATCTACCGCTTCTAAAACCCTGTTGTTCATTTTCTCTTAGATTATATATTTTACTCCGTACAGAAGTACGTGTACGAGAAAGTATAAAAACTCTCAGCCTCTAATTACACCATAAATAATATCACTTCTATCCATATTTGTTACATGATCACTTATGAATCTAAATAAATGTAGAGTCATAAATCGCAGAAAATAATAAAATAAAACTAAATAAGTGCATAGATTGCCGAAAGGTTCACTGATAACATTAGAAAGTAGGTCGATATTCTTCAACCCGTTTTTGATCAACACTCAAGGGAGAGTTTATTAATGTGACGAGAGCCAATTCAGTATAACAATCGTGTCAGAGTGAGAGTTAATTCATTGAAAACAATGCGAATTTTAAGACCATTACTACACTTGCTGAATCAGAATACGTTTCAGAATGAAAAGACGTGATTTTCATGCAGATAACCAAATGACGATATGTTAAATTAGATTATCTTTTTTTAAAAGAACATTACGAAACTTGCACAATCACGATGGTATTTCGGTATACTATGCGTAGTCTTAATGAAAATAACCACACTGTCATTCTGCTTAACCTGCAAGTAGCTATGACTACGAGATCTTTGATTCAACACACGTTCAAACCTTGCTTTTATCACAAAAAGATTTTAATTGAGCGTGTTATGACAACACCTTCTCTTATCGATGTAGTTTTTATCTCAGTAGTAGCACCGGGATTCTCATTCCTTCCTCACTGACCCTGTTGGAAAGACGTGCTGGCATCTCGCATCAGTTACTGCAGGTGGGTGCAGGTGGGGACATGCGCGATTTCTTAATATTTTTTTTTAAAATTTATATCGTGGTAAAATATCGTATTGTAGAATTTTAATACAGATGTGTCTGAGAATAAATGGTACAAACTGCCAGGGCATGCAGAATCATCGAAAATTTCTTGTTTTCAAATATCTCTAACCAGACAGCTATTTTTCCAATAAATATGTAAACGAAAATTTCGTAGAGAAAAGTTACACATGTGGGTTTGCTCCTACTTATTAGGTTACTTCTTCCACAGAATTGTTAGGAAAATTCTTGAAATTTTCTAGAATGTGGAAGCTGTCAGAATGCGACTTGCCTAATTGCATCACACGAAGACTTGCCTTCCGAGCAGTGAAAAATGTAACATGTGCACCCCTGTTAAAAGAAGTGTCTTACTAACCGTTCATTGGCAACTTTTTATCATTTTCAAAAGTTTTTAACGTTTAGTAGTTTGTAACATCTTAGCCATCTGTATCTAGGGTAAACAAGTGAGATTTTGACGTCTGTAACATTTATGAATACGCGGGTTTATGACTTTTGTGGATTGTCGCCCTCGTCATTTTCCAAAAAAGTGAACACATTCAAAGAGTTGGAGGGACCTTACCCAAGTAATATAAATCACATAGAAATGTTTGGAAGGTTCTTGACATTTCCTAAAGAGCGCAAGCTGTCAGAATGTGACCTGCCAAATACATAAACACGAAAAGTTTCTTTTTAAGTAGTGAAAAATATAACATGTACACCTCTGTTAAATGAAGTGCCTTACAACCGTTCTTTGGCAAAATGTAAGCATTTTCGACTCATCTGCATGCCCTAGAAGTTTGTAACATTTTGTAGTTTGTAACATCTTAGTCATCTGTATCTACGGTAGACTAGTGACATTTTACGTGTGCATCATTTATGACTACGCTGGTTTATGCATTTTGCGAATTGTCGCCCTTGTCACAATCCAAACAAGGGAACACATACGAGGAGTCGGAGTGACCATGTTGTCTAGGCTATCCGGGACGAGGATATACCCAAGGAATATAAATCTAAGTGATTGATCGAGATATTGCTCAGGAACGAAAATTTCTTGTTTTCAAATATCTCTAACCAGGCATTGTTAAGCTTTTTATCCGTCATTCAATTATGTGAAGTAAAAGTGTGGGATATTGATTCGCCACCCAAGACAACGTGCGTAGATTATACTTATTCTCCTTACAAACAAATTTGTACTGTTATTTGAAGGTAAAAATCAATTTAGATATTAATGCCATTTTGGGGGCAATAGAAAGATTTTCTGCGAATAAAATGTGTATTCAAAAAAACCGTAAGGCACAGATGATACATTTAGAGGTAGGTAGAGTCTGTGAGACACACGTTTCAAAATATTATTTTAACAATGCCAAAATTTCGTCAGAGATAATTTTTTTCTTTGAAAATTATACTTCTGGCAATCTAAAAGGATGTTTTCTTCTTTTGTTTTGTGTAGAAAATATAGTTGATTACAAAATATTTGGATACCTGTATCCTGATACAATAAACACGCTAGATTTACTTGTTTTTTAACGCACGTCCACCTTGCATTTCAAATTTTTTAATATTTTTTAAAAAGTCTCAAGCATATATTATACCATCTTATTGCACTATTTTCTAGAAATCTTGAAGGAAACCGTATTAAAATGGGTGACCAAAAGAAAACAGAAGATCAGCAAGGTGGCGATCGAGTGCCGCCATCTTGGATCAACAAGGAACTAATACAAGAGGCGTTGTGCAACGCCGGAGAGGAGAACCCGCAAGTTGCGACAATCTCCGTCTCTTGTCCGGTCGCCGCTGGAGACAACTACGCCAGCACTATCTATCGGGTGAAGGCCATACTATCAGATGGAAAGGAACGGTCTCTTATTATAAAGGGGCCGGCCTCTGGCCCTACTGTGTCGAGTTTTGCCAGTGAAACCGGACTTTTCCAACGAGAAATTACCATGTTAGCAGAAGTCATCCCTCGGATGGAGGTAGGTGTACAAATATCATAGAGCTATTTACCTTCATAAGCAATGCAAAATTATAGTGTAATAATTTGCACCCATTTTCTCTTACACGTACCAATCAACTACTGTTTTTGGGTTCCAATAAAATCTCAAAACTTTATTACATATGAAGTAGAACATATTCTAAGATAATAAACACTTTCCATCCTATATCTAGGTTTAATCATAAACTCTGAAAAAGTAATATTACGGCAAAACTGTAAGTGTGAATAGCTCAGCAAGAACATTAATTTATGTTTTAAATATGGTAAATAATAGATGTTGTCCAATATGGAAAAATATAGAATGCATATAGAAATATAGAATATTTTCGATGGCGTAACGATCATCCTCAGAGGTAAAAATAAATTTATATAAATATAATTACATTAATACATGAGATATATAAATGAAGTATAAATAATTACAAAATGGCATGCACAACTGTTGACATTTTATGCCAGAAGTGTAAGCAAACTGGGTCGTATATACCTTGCGGCTTGTGTCCATCACACTCAATATCCAAAAACACACCACCCTCACACCAATTGGCACGAACACTATAGCCGCGTACCTCACAGTCCCTTATGTAGGACATCTTTCACTTAAAGTAGCCACAAATTCTGCCTCAAAACTACTTTCCACTACACTCATACATTACAGAAAAAAATAGCCAACACTAAAGTCCCAATCCCATCTACCTCATTAGGAGCGGTCTATGTCCTCACTTGCAACAATTGCAATGCCATATACAGAGGACAAACAGGACGACAAGTCACACAGAGAATCAAAGAACACGATCAAGCATGAAAAAAACAACACTACCACAGTCTCACATTTCGTGGATCTCTTAAATTTAAACAAACACACTTTCCACAAACACATTAATTTCTGTATTCTAGAAATTGAAAACAAGTACTGGCGCATAACAAAATTGGAATCCCTTCATATATACCCTACAAACTCAAAAAACAGAACATGACTTGTCTTAACCAGCAAATCTAGGAACTCTCATCATTTCTGCTATAATTAGCACAAAGTGTACACCCCTAACTCTGCTCGCCCGACCCCTCCTCACGCCTCCATCAGCACCCCCGCGTCTCACGACCCCTTCGCCCGCACGGCCCCCCTCTTCCCGCCACCACACGCTCTTAAACAAGACCCACTCCCTAAAACACGCAGAACTTTGTTTCCGGGCCCGATGCTGCAAGGTATGCGCAGCCCAGATTGCTTATGCAACTGGCATGCAATGTCAACATTTTGTGCATAACATTTTGTAATCATTTATTCTTCATTTTTATATTTCATGTATTAATGTGTCATGTAATTATTTCTGCACTTTTTGTATACTCTGAGGATGATCGCAACGCGATCGAAAAGATTTTTTGCGTAATATATTTTTTTTAAATCAGACTACATATTTTATTTAGGGTATTTAATTATTAGAAGGTATCTACCTCTCCTGCGATCTAATTAATAATTTGTTTTAAGAAAGCTGCGATGGACATATTCTTACACACTTTAATTTCTATAACATAACACTTAAATATTAACCTCCCGCATAAACCTGGAAAGTATTTCCAAACCAGAAAATGTAGTACAAATTCAGATTCCATTTCGACACATTACAAAACTTAACGTAGTCTACTACGTAGTTAAGAAAACAGAATATATCAAATTCACTTCATCACGCTCCATATTATCTCGAGATCCAGTAATCAGAAAACATGTTTTTATCTACTATGAGGGGATAAGGGACGGTGATAAAAACTCCAATATTAATAATTAATTATAATACATAGTAGAACATACTGGGAGAGGTGCGCAGGGCTTCAACTGAGGTCGCTGCAGTGCCTCTGACCAGCAGATGCTAAGATTCGAGTCCCGGTGGCAGGGCTTTCGACACTTGCTTGACAGCTAGATCGTGTTCAGTCGCTATCAGGAGAATTGTAGCTGCCGGCTGCTCTGATCAGTAGCTTCCTTGGTTTCTCCGATCAATACCAGGTGAATGCCAAATCTCCCACCTGCGGGACTCTGCCCTAGCGGGTCAAGCTCCAACGTCCCCATCGGTCTCCCAGCGCTTTTGGTAGTGTAGTGATGTGTGTGTAACTAAAGTGTGAGGATACGTCACGGAAGAGGAAGGGAAGATCGCGCGCGGTCCGAGAGCGATGGCTAGGGTACTGCTCCGACATTCGCCTGGTGTTCATAGGCAAAACTATGGAAAACTACCGATCAGATCAGCCGGTCTCTAAAATTCTCCTCCAAACAATGACCGAATTCGGCCTAGGTTTAAACATGTTATCGAAAATCCTGACGAAAATCGGAAACATTGAACAGGCAGGAAAGTTCACAGAAGCGAAAGTTGGTTGAAACAAAAGTTTACCGACGCGAAAGTTGGTTGAAACGAAAGTTTACCGAAGCCGAGGTTGATTGAAACGAAAGTTGATTGACACGAAAGTTGATTGAAAGAAGGCTGATGGAAACGAATGTTGATTGAAACGAAAGTTTATTGAAACGAGAGTTGATTGAAAATTGATTGATACGAAAGTTGATTGAAACGAAAGCTGATTAAAACGAAAGTTGACCGAAGCGGATGTTGGCCGATGTGGATGATGACCGTAGCGAAAGTGAATCGGAGCAAAAGGTGACCGATGTGAATGTTGACCGATGCGGAAGTTGACCGATGCGAAAGTTGCAGTTGAAAAATTAAATTGCACTAACGCGGCATAAACTTCAGTGTCAGTGAACACTAAATAACTAGACGAAATTTTAAATTGCTGGAGAAATCTGGCCAGGTTGAATAACGTTGAATGAGAATGAAATTGATTGTGGGTCAAGTTCACTGATAGTTCACTTGATCGATGATAAATTTGACAGACGTTTGACGCAAGCGTTTATCTGAGGAAAAGGCTTTAATCTTTCCCTTGAGAGATTGGTGTAAGAAACTAACAGTGGGCCCTTCACACAGAATACAGAGATCTTTTACTAACGGGATAGAATCTCCAGTTATCGTTTTATTGATTTTATCAATCAGTTATTTACTGATTGATAATAATTTAACGTGGTTCTTTTTAGATGAATTGGTTTCTTTGTTGTTTTGCACACAATTTTGTAAACGAAATTATAGTGTTGACATCACACTGACTTCAGACTATGGTTGAGGAAGGTAAAATTATGTGACACTTAAAGTGAATAAAGTAAGGGGACTTATACGTGACCTATAGTAGAATTTAACTGATCGATCGATAAATTAACCTATCGATAAAATGATCGATCGATAAATTGAGCAATTGATAAATTGACATACCGATAAATAGATCGATACCTATAATCTACCAATCTATCGGCCGATCTACCAATAACTCAACCGATCGATAAGTCGACCGACCAATAAATTGACCGATCGACAAGTCGGCCGATCGATAAATTGGTTGATCGATAAATTGGCCTATCGATACATTGACCGATAGATAAATAGACCGACAAATTGACTGACATGTATACTGACCAATGGTCAAGTAGACCGAAGGGAAGCTTTTAATGTTCGTGTATTGTTGGCAGGCCCTGTTAGAAGAAGCAGCCCCCGGCCGGTTCCCGCCCTTGGCTCCACGTTGCTACCACCACGGCACCTCCCCCGTGGAGTTCCTCGTGCTGGAGGACCTGGGAACCCCCGGCTTCACGATAGCGGACCGGAAACGAGGCCTGGGCCTGAGGCACACCCTGCTCGCGCTTCGAACCCTGGCCCGCTTCCACGCGGCCTCGTTCGCGCTCTTGAAGAGACAGCCGGAAGTGGCCGAGACGCTGCCGAACATCTGGAGGAAAATGCTCGAAACCAATAAGGAAATTGTCGAGGTCGAGATCAGAGGAGCTGCCAATGCATGCCGATCCTGGCCCGGATTCGAAAAGTACGCAGATCCTCTGGAAAAGTTTAAGGTACATAAATGTAATAAATGGCAGTTTTCTAAATAAAATCAGATAATAAGATTGTAAATGTATGGTTTAAAAGATGGGAATCGGAGGCATTAATTCTGGTTCAATTACTGTTTCAAGCACTATCAAATGATGACGAATTTTCTCCATGTCTCGAGAAAAATTATTTTAAATCGAATATTTTGCCATTCAAAGAATGATATCGGGGAAAATATTAATTTAGTATATTTAGAGCTAATTGAAATGTATCTATGATTTATTGTTTACAGCGTAGTAAGTACACATTTTTTGGTTCCAAATTATGGACTATTAAGTTTGATTACACGCTATGCGCAATGTCCACCATTACATCAAAATGATTTCTTCGCTTTAAACGTATCTTTAATAACTTCCAAAAAATGTCACAATTATTTAAAATACCCGAACTCTTCATCCGATGTCTTATTTTTAGTGTACGAAACACATTTCAGACCTCGAATTCAACAAAGCAAAAATTTATTATGCACGTACTAAAAAAATTAGGCTATATTAATAAACATGTACCCATAAGACATATTGCAACATCTACTTTTCCAACATGGTACTCGGCTAAACTGAAAAAGTTAATAAGCGATAAATTAGTTGCTCATAATATTTATAAACAAACTTTATCTGATTCAGATTACATTAATTTTGCAAATTTGCGTAAAAATTGTAAAAAAGAATTGAAAAATGATTATGAAAAATTTATAACTAAAACTGAAAAATGTATAGGCAATAACATAAAATATTTTTGGAAATTCACAAATTCAAAGAGAGGAATAAATGGCCTACCGAATATTGTACATTTGAATGACAAAACAGCTACAACTGGAAACGAAATTGTGAATCTATTCGCAGATCATTTCCAATCTGTTTATTCAATATCATACCCAGTTTTATCAACCCAAAACTTTTATCTGAACTCTACCGTTAATTTGAGTTCATTTTAAATAAGTCAAAATGAAATTTTTAATGCTATAAAAAGCCTAGATGTGAACAAGGGAATGGGTCCAGATGGTATACCTCCAAGTTTAATAAAATCATGTATGACAAATATTACACCAATTCTTCATATTTTATATATGAGATCAATCAAAGAGGGTATTTTTCCCTCTCTTTGGAAAAATAGTTACATAACACCAATTCATAAATCTGATGATCGATCTAATGTAAAGAATTATAGACCAATTACAAAGCTTAGTATAATTCCTAAATTATTTGAATCAATAATAGTCAATAAAATAAAAAATTTATTAAATGTAGTACTGATAGATGAACAACACGGTTTTCGAAACAAAAAGTCAACTACAACCAACTTATTGTCTTTTCAACACTATGTTTTGGAGAAGCTTGAAACAAACTCACGAGTTGGTGTTGTTTATACAGACTTCTCTAAGGCATTTGACTCTGTTAACCATATCCTTCTGATTGAAAAATTATACCATATTGGGATCCATGGATCTCTTTTAAATTGGTTTCAAAGTTATTTAACTGGAAGACAACAAAATGTAAAATATAAGAACTTTGTATCGAAAAATATTAATGTAACATCTGGAGTTCCTCAAGGCTCACACCTGGGTCCATTATTATTTTTGCTTTTTATTAATGATATAAAATTCACAATTCCGTCGATCCCTTTTCTTCTATTTGCAGATGACTTAAAATATTCTATGAGATTAAAAATGAAAATGATAGTCTATACTTGCAAAATGCACTTGATTCATTATACATATGGTGTGAGAGAAATCACTTAACATTAAATACTAAGAAATGTAAAGTCATGTGTTATTCTAGGTTAAAGAAAGTTCCTAATTTAAACTATGTACTTAACGATGAGCCTCTAGAAACAGTACATAAATTTAAGGATTTGGGAGTGATTTTTGATGAAAAAATTAAATTTGTAGATCATGTAAATTACATTATAAATAAATCAAGAAAATCACTTGGATTTATAATTAGAATGACTTCAGATTTTTATGACGTATCAATATTGAAAATATTATACTTTGGATTGGTCAGACCAAATTCACAATATGCTTCACAAGTATGGTCACCCTTCTATGAAATACACGAAAGAAATCTGGAGACAGTACAACACAAATTCTTTATTTATATGTGCTGGAAACTAAAACTGCCTTCTCCTAGAATGACTCATGATTACTCTCAGATTGCGACTGCATTTAGTATTAGCTCCTTAAAATCACACAGGAATTATAATGATTTGATATTTTTATTTGATCTTTTAAATAATGATATTGACTGTACATATTTATCTTCGAAACTTTGTTGGAATACACCGTTTATCCGAACAAGACATACATCACATTCACTATTTTTTTATCCTACTGCGAGAACAAATGGGTGGTTGAATGCTCCTTTATGGAGAATGTGCAGAATGTATGATGAAATTGATATAGATTGTTTTTATGGTTCGATAATTAGTAAAAAAAAATATTGAAGAATGTAATATTGTCACATTTTGTATGATAAACTTTATATGTTTTTTTTTCATAATTAAGTGCGACAAACTGATAATGTAACTACCTGTAAATTGGGCAATTGCCTGTATATATATAATAAATAAATATATGCATAGTCGTCTTCCGCCCGATGAACACATTTCTGTACACACTGGCTGTCAACTAGACATTACCTTCTTTGCCTTAAATTGTTATTTTCAGGGGATACTGTTATTAATTCCCACAATTAAAATAACCATATAAATAAACACAAGGTTTAAGTTTTAAAACATAAGTTAAAGAAGTCCAATTTTAGTGTAACTGTGAAATATTTTATTTTTGTCTTGCCTCTCAGTGCGTAGCCATGGATACGTTTTCTGATCTGAACGAAGCCAAACCCGGGGCCTTCAACGTCATCACTCACGGAGATTTCTGGGTGAACAATATGATGTTCCGGTACGAAGATGGAAAGGTGAAGGAACATCGAGCAATTGATCTTCAGGTACGCAGTTGGTCATTATCCCAAATATTTTCTAAGGCGTTCCGTGGAAATAAATATTGCTTCATCAGTCTAATGACCAAAAAACGATTGACAACAAAATGTCCGGACCGTCTGCCTGTGAACAACGCGAGACACTAAACAGTAACCAGGATTCTCACCGAAATGAATATTCTCTCATCGATCTGACTTATATCGCGATCTCTACAATTTGAAACCAATGCTTTAATTTTGGGGGGTACTTTACAGGGTCCAACTTTTTTAATTACATTTAGATCTCGGAAAACGAAAAGGACGTTTAAGAGAATGGTGCAGGTACAAATATCTTTAAAATCTCTCATTTTTCGAAAAATTCAAAAAAAAAAAAGAATTTCGGCATATTGTTAAAACTTCAATTATAACTTTTTTATTAATGAAGTGTGTTCATCAGAAACAGATCTTTAAATAAGGTGATGTTCACTTTTTCAAAAATATGAATATTTTTGTAAAATTTTGCTTCCAATATTAGCAATTACTACATTTTAAACCAAATTTTAAACTTTTTTCTCAGAAAACGCTAGAATATTTTTTATCATTTTTTCATGTACGTAACAAATAACTGTAAAGTGGTGCTAGACCCATTTTCGGCGCACTCTTGTTGAAATTTGAGAAATATGTTGGAATTGTTAAATGTGAACTTCCTGCGATTTGTGTGAAGCATTGCCAAAATGTCTTTCACAAAATAGCAACATGGCGGCTGCATTTCTTAGCATTTTTGTGATTGTTACCAATCATGGTAATCTTACAATGTAGATAACATTCTTATAAAAGGTCACAGAGGTATATAAAACTAACAAATACATTTCTTTTACTTTACGAAGATCTGACTGCTGTTTATGGTATTCTAGAATTGTTAGGTCACTTCGAAGTAATCAAGGCAAGCTTGTGTGAAATATTATTCTTTATTTTTTGTATGAGCTAATGTTAATAGTGTATAATAATAGTGTAATAGTTCTTTCATTTGGTAAAAAAACTAAAATGAGTACCGGACTTGGCAAATGTGCATCTTTATTTGATATTTATGTGTTTTTGGTATGGCAGAAATAACAATATTTCAATATTACGTAACTCTTTCCCATAAGACGAGAGTGTATGGCAGTGAGTTGCAGTACCTCTAGTTGCTATTTGCTTCCCAAATCAACGATTGAATGTCTTATTTTACGTGGCGAGACTCAGGCCATGAGGCCTGCTCTTCCGCCTGACCATGCACATTTCGCTACGCTCCTTTTACCAACTAGCAGAGAAAGGAAGTATTTCTTGTGGCGAGAAATAGGCTATTTGAATTTAGCTCAGAGGCGTCATTTAGGCTTGAGGTTCTTTTACATGCAAGTAAATCTACTAACATGGGCCAGCCGGCTTTACTTTCCCTCCGAAGGAAGGCGTACGAAGGATTTTTTTCGCCCTTAAAAATCCATGGCTTCGATCGGGTTTGAACCCACTAACTTGGGTACAACAGTCCAATACGCTAACTGTCACACCATCGCCGCGCGCGTATAATAACGCGCGTATATAAAAGTTAATCCTGTGGTTATTGCAGATTTCGCACGTGGCGTCACCAGCAACGGATCTGGTCTACTTCTTGAGCGGTAGCCTCAGCAGCAACGTGCACGAGCAGCATCAAGACCTTCTGCTAAGGGAGTACCACCACGAGCTGAAGGAAACCTTGGAGCTTCTTGGCCTGCAGGTAACACTTGCTCTCCAGCTGCGTTATCGTCTTCGAAGCACTTCACTGGATTTGATTCAGTATTTCGTGTTTCCTGGGGCATCATATGCCCGTGTTATTATTCCATAAGTGTAGTGAATGTTTTGGACCACCACCCAAGTATTTTTCACCAGCTGGGCACCGCCCAACCGGGGATGGCTCTTAAGCCGTAGGTAGTCTGGTTTCCCCACATGTGTCCTGGCGAAGACCATGTAAGTGTAGGGGAATGTCAGGGGTGACGTTGGAAAAGGAAGGGGAATGAAAGGTCGCGTGTGTACTGTGGCCTGTTGGTTTGTATGTTACTGAACGTAGAAACTACTGAACGGATAACTACCGATCAGAGCGACCGCCAGTTAGAATTATACTTTAGACAGCGCCTGACGCCGTTTAGCTCTTAAGTTAGTTTCTAAAATCCGTCACTAACGGGACTCGAATCCAACGAACGCCTCCACGACGATTCAAAAAGAAAAGGAAAAAAATCCAATGATCCCTGTCGGGCGGTGAGGAAGAGGTGGTAAGAGAGAACTGACAGAACGGGTAACAAGATGGAGAGGGGAAGAGATAGACATCAATTGTCTATGCTTCAATCATTAATTGTCCCTGTCCATATCACCATTTCAACACACCCAGATAGATCCCTTTCATAACTTCCCAAAAAGTACAGCATACCACCAAAAAGGTTCCGACAGGAAAATTACCTGCCACGACCGAATCAATTCCATTGTTTTAAAAAATTTCCCAGAAGTGGCCTGATATTTCTAACCGATATATGTAATTTGATACTAAGGATAGGTTATTTTCTTAGTACTTAGATAATGATTTCATTTCGTAAACCAAACAAACATCCCGCCAATCCTACTACCTACATATACTCAGTCTTATTCCTAATCAGTCCACAATGCTGGAAAAATTACAATTAAAAAGACTCTGTAAAGTTTTAATCTAAAATAATCCTATTCCTCCCATCCATTTTGGTTTTCTCAAAATAAGTTTACGAATCATCAATTATTCCGTCTAACTTAAAAAATTCACAAAGCATTTCATGCAGATGTTTCATCGACTCCAACGTTTGATAGGGTCCCTTACGAAGACCTGAAATACAACCCAAGAAATCTACGTACCCCGAAATACGTAGTGTATTCTGGTTTCAATACGTAGTCAAATTTCATAAACAATCACACATTTGTAGATCAAATGGACTTAACCGTCTCGTCACCATGGAAAAGAGTTCCACAAGGTCCGCAGTTTCACTAGTTCTCTTTAAAATCTACATGTCACACATTCCAACGCATCGTAAAATACACACTTCCCTTTTCATCTCTCGTAGTAATTTCAATACTATACGTAATTTAATTGCGCCTTGAAACACAATATAAAAAGTCATTCACTATTATGGATCATTTTTGAGAAATTAGAAAAATAGTGTTTATGAACAGCTGAAATTTAGTATGGTCACATTACTTTCTTATTTTATGGCGTCCGGTGGGTTGAAAATAAAGAAGGGGCGGCATATAAACCCGAAATATTACAAAAATTTTACTTCCAAATATTTCTTGAACGAGGAAAAGTACAGTACATAATGTACAATCTATTTGCGCCCATCGTGATTTTAATCCCTGTCTAATCCAACTTTTACGTTGGAAATGGAAGAAACAACTGTGCTCAAGCGAAAGAAGGATTTTTTAAATTTCTAATATAGAAAACAGTAATTTATGAAGTCAAATGGCAAGTGTCGGTAGTTTTAACTAAGTGAATAAACGCTGACGCTGTCAAACAAAACCCCAATAGCAGCACGCAACGCTAACGCAATTGCGAGAACTTCCACTTTCCCTCAAGCTTCCATTGCGTGGCAGACACCAGCTACGGATGGACACGCAACAGTTCACCACCCATTGACATGACACGTTATGACCCATTCTAAAAGCATTTTATCTTTTGGTTAACCAGACACCTATAACTAAATTCGGTCTACAAAACTGCGCTGGTGATATGCCCATTTTACAAGAGCTGATGTATTCTTTCTGCAACTTTTCCCAGGGTTGGATTTTTCTGGGGGGGGGAGAGGGGGGTCTTCCTAGAACCCTTAATGAGCAGCCGCCACTGCTTCTCATGTATATTCTAGTAAAAATCTCACGTCTATTTCAACACGTCTCTGGAAAATCCTTTGTTAATTGTGAAAAAAGTTGAGTGTAAACCAGAAAGCAGGAGTGCGATATCTGGTCGGAATGTTTAACGAGTTTGAACAATTTGAAGACTTCTTGAACGGTGTTTGCGTTTGATTCCAGGCGCCGTCGCTAGAAGAGCTGCTGTCGGCCGTGGACTTGCATGGTCCTCTTTCTCTGATCATGACCATGGGCATGCCTTTTATGAAGGCAGATCGTGGTGTCGATTTGGAAGCCGTCATGGGCGGAGACGTATCAGCCGTGGTTCCATTGTTCGAACTTCCAGACGTCAAGAAGTGGATTCAGCGCGTTTTGCCTGACTACGTTCGTAGGGGTTGGCTACGTGTTTGAGCCCCTAGCGATTAATTGTAGATAGTTTTTCCACCTGATTACTTTCGCAAGGGTTGGCAACATGCCTGAGTCTCTAGCGTTTAAGTGTAGAGAGTTTTTCCACTTGACAATCATCGCAAGGGTTGGCTACTACCCCTACCGCTTACGATTAGATAGACAGTTTTTCACTTAACCCAACCGACTAACCCTAACTCACACTAATGACGTTCCCGAATAACTTTCCCGTTTCCAATGCCACAATGTAGAAAACCGTACCACACTTTTGACTGCAAGACACAATCTTACTTCTCTACGACATAGTAAGAACGCAAAACAAATTAAGCCTTGCTACCACGACCCCAGCTACCACTTTTGTTTGCCACAGAGTTCGTCATTAGTGATCTAGGCATCATTGTGACAGAAGTCGGATTCACTTTCTTTTATTTGTCGATGTGGAAATGCTCTCGCTCTCTTGAATTAGTTATTTCGAAAGGACTTCAATCCACAGTTTTGTTATATAATAAACACTATTTATTAGTATATTTTATACTGTTCTTGTATTTATAAACAAATAATAAACAAAGTCTAAAATATGGAACGTTGAATTGATTATTTTTCTAAAGAGCTATCCCGTATACGAACATCCATAATCTCTCGCTGGCTTCCGTCGTGAAGCAGACTGGAAGCCAACACTTCCTTTAATAGCGTACATCATGTGTTGCAGAAAACCGCAGTGGACTTTAGTCCACCATGATGAATCTTACTCCTCTAAGACCCACTAAGAACACAAAGCAAGTATTATAGCCGGCAGCATATTTGGTACACGTTATGAAGCCTCGCTTAACGAACGGAGCTTAGCTCCTTTATGTTTGTTACGGAGGCCGTCATTGGTGTTACCGGTGTCATGTGACATATACCGGGTCCACTTATTTTTAAGCGTCGATGTGAAAATACTCTCCTTTTACTACTGATTAGTTTGTTTCAAAACATCTCATCTTCTATCCATATTTTTAATAAATTATAAACATAATATATTTATTATATTTTTATTGATTTTATACTACATAAACAACTAATACCATCAAATATTTTAACGCTTCAATAATTACATAATTGTAACATAAAGAATGAAATTAATATTTTCTAAATAAACAAAGAAAGGGTAACAAACTAAAATAAAACTATTTATTTTAATGTGAAATACCTACACAATGTGAACGCATGGGACTTATCTGGGATGGGAATAATGAAACTCTCGTATAGTTAATTCCCACTTTTTTCCGTAAGCAGTAAGACAGATACGATATACGCATATATATATATATATATATATATATATATATATATATATATATATATTGAAACCCATAATATGTGTTTCATTACACTAATTAAACATTAGTGTAAGAAATCAATAGATACTTTGGACTGCGCGGTACGTGCGCCGGGCGCTGCGAGCAGCAAGGGGAGTTAGCGACGGTTGCTACCGCCACCGGTGCCACCGTTGCGAGCAGCGTGAGAACGTCGGTTAGGAACGGGGCAGCGAACGAAAAAGATGTTCAGCCGTTAGGACAGTCAGGCCGTGCCGCCCGTCGATGAAGGACGTGGCCGGCGTGCTCCCGGCCGGGGGGGAGTCGTTAGGAAAGTTGCGAAGAGGACAGACGTTAGCGGAGCGGCGAAGAGTTCGGACGTGTGGCGAAAATCCCGCCGGTAGTGCATGGACAAAGAGAACATGCGGTATAGTTAATGAACTACTAGCGACTGGAATATAGTAGACACGTGAATGAGCTATTTAAAGTATCAGTAGAATAAAAGATTCGCGTCGATAGAACATTCGATCGCGTTCGTGTTAGTTAGCGTAGTGGAAGCCTTACCGAAACAGTGTGGTACGGAACTAGAACCAGCACGCATTATAGATGCAGGTTGAGTAATTAAATTCATCGACGGAAGGTGGTTCGAGAGAAGTGCAACGCCGCGGTATCAAGATCCGAGTCGGGGAGGAGCCGCAAGGTCACCAGCCCAGGACGACCGCTACGCCATCAGCCGCCGACGGCCCGCAGCTGCTGTAGAGGTCGGCAATCCTGTCGATGCGAGCTGTTCTACGAGCATCAAAGGTATTTGGTCGGGGCCCCGAAAGTATAATAAATGTCTGTTATAATAACTCTTGGTACCAAGGCAGAGTATATAAAGATTGTCAGATCATGTAATTAACAAATTTGATTTGCAAATAAACCTTGTTCATGATTGTATTTCCATTTTTGATTAGCTTCCCCAATATTATACCAACTTATCCAGGGACCCATTCACGGAAAAGATACCCTCCTTTAGTGTTATATATTGCAGTGAAATACCCGGCATCACCAGGTATGTCACAATATATATATATATATATATATATATATATATATATATATATATATGCGTATATATAATGCGTTCATTGTGTACGTATATCACAATGTACCAATATTTCTACGTTATTGAAATAATAGTATATGTGAAAATTTTGTAAATAAATATGTAATAAAATTAAAAACAGTGGAAATGAAAATGATGAGGTAAGAAAGCATCAGAAAGATATCAACATTTTCTTCATATTCGACAAAATAAAAAACGTTGAGTGAGGACTCGATATATACAAATAATGAAGGATGATAGATTCATAAAAGTTACCTACCCTTATCTACCAGCTAGAAAAAGAAATACTGGTTGGCCAAGGTAACCATGCGCAGATTTCTAGTTTGAGAGAAAGTGCACGAACTGATTCGGACTGTTTCTTACTGGTTTCAAACTAATCAGCAACCCTGCTGGGACGCCCAACTCCCAATCACAATCCCTGACTGCTGCTGCTGGAACGGCCAACACCAGACTGCGCAAGCGCGGACTAGTTCGGGAGTGTTTCGGACTGCTGCTGGAACAAACCTAATAACAGAAATAATATTGAAATTATGGAAAAACAGGAAGTTGTGTGTAGAATCAATTGTATTCAAGGCCCCAGAGTTTATATACGCCATACCCTAATAAAACTAAAACAAAGAATTTCTGAACATAAAACCGACATTAAGGAATCATAAATAAACTTAACTCAGACTTAAAACATTGCCTTGAAACAGGACATGTAATGGATTTTAAACAGTCAAACATTCTAGACCAAGAACCGCGAAAAACTGCAAGAATTTTATCAGATTACATACTGTGCTAAATAAACTCTTAAACACGCAGTGAAGTCACGCAGGTTAAGCGTGCTGATTAGTTTGAAACCGGGAATCGAACCCGGGGCGACGAAGTGGAAAGCGAGCCCGCTGGCCAAGAGCTAGCCACGAGTCCTGTTTTACATGTACTAACCAAAAACAAGCACTGGGTGCATTTGCACCCCGCTTCGTGGACCACATCGTTAACCCATGTCGCGAGCTGTGGGGGAAGAGAGGACCCCACCAACTCGTGCAGGAAGAAAAGAGAGTATCTTTTAAAGAAGTTTATTACACTCACCTGCGTAGTGAACCCTACGTCCTGGGAGCGGGTGGCGTGACGACGGCTGGCTTCGGCAGGTTGACTCGTAATGAGAGGGGCGAGGTGCGAAGCCCTCGCCATTTTATATCGAGACAAATTCTTTCTCGCGCGTACGAAGGAACTTCAGAGGAGAAAGTGATGTAATGATGCTCAAAAACGGAGGATTTTCGGACGAAAAACTCTTATTACAGGGCTCTGGTGTGGCCGGAACAGTGGATGAATCCAGATGCTAAATTTAGGGGGGAAATTAAAAAAAAAAACAATGTGCCAAATTTTAAGCAGTTTGGCGGCCAATGTGCCAACAAGATAAGATATCAAAAGCGCTTTTCCAAAATATCTTCATCAAATCCATCCAAAAAACACACAAAACGAGCATAAAACGAAACCAATAAAGCCGCCCAATGAATACGGTAACGAATTTACTAGGCTGTCCGGGTGAGGCCGCGTCCATGGCGAAGGTGCCGACGTTTCGGTCGGCATTCTGCGAACGTATATCAATACGCCGTGAGGAAGGTCGCAGAATGGCGACCGAAACGTCGGCACCTTCGCCATGGACGCGGCGTCACCCGGACAGCCTAGTAAATACTGACTCCGGCCGCGGAAGCCTACGCTCTCACGAATACGGTAACGTGTGCACAATGAATTTCCAAACGCGTGTTTCCTCCCAGTTCGTCGATGCCGCCACCCACACATGACATGCCAATGTGGTGCGGTGGTTTGTTGGTTAGCGATTCCCGATGCGTCGATGACCAAGGTTGTAAATCCCGTAAGTGGAGCGGTTGATCTTAAGAAAGAGGCTATAAGAGGTGGCGGTGATCGTCTGTCTGTAAGAGGTGGGGAGATCCGGAGGCGACCTATAGGCCGGATTGTGGGAAGGTTTTCCCAACCATTTATTTTGGTTATAATTTTATTATAATTGTTATTTATTATTATTATTATCATTATTATTATTATTATTATTATTATTATTAGTATTGTGATAATCACTATTAAATGCATTGGTTTGTTAAATATACAATTATATTTAAAGTAGTAGTGGAATTGGAGTGTCGTGACGTGTTGTGAAGTGTAGTGCAATAAAGAAGTCAAGTGCAAGTGTAGTGTAGCGAAGTGAAATGCAAGTGCAGTGAAGTGAAGTGTAGTGAAGTGGAGTGAAGTGCAGTGTATTTATTACTTAAAAAATCTTTGCAGGACAGTCATAAAGTTTATAGGTAATGGTGTTATTGTTGTTATTGTTATATTATTGTTATTATTGCTTTAAAATGCTTTAAAATAACAGTGTATTAGTATTCTTAGTTGTAATATGTAAATTGTAGTGTTCTGCCACCAGGTTCTATACCTACCCGCAGAAATAATAAATCTATCTATCTATCTAACCAGGGGAAACTCATATCCCATCATTGAGGCACAGCGTCAGCCGGGCCAAGTGTAAGCTTCCGATATGAGTGGTAGTGTAAGTGTGCGTATGTAAGCAAGCGGTCAAATTAGGGTTAGGAAGAGGAAGAAAAGATCGCGCGTTGTGCGTGGCCCGATTGTTAGGGTACTGCTCCGGCATTCGCCTGGTGTAGATCGGAGAAACCACGGAAAACTACCGATCAGAGCAGCCGGCCGCTAGAATTCTCCTCCAGACAGCGGCTACATCCGACCTAGCATCCCCGCGGCTGAATGCCGAGATCCGGCGCCGACCTACACGTCGGCTAAGGGGGATTTTTACTAACCAGGTTTCCCTACCCAGGCATCAGCGCGGCATCGCCGCACTCGGGACAAGCTCTAAGCTCCCGCCTCGACCCCCGACAAGAGCGATAATGCAAGTGTAAGTAAGGAGAGAAGCTAGGATAAGGAAGGGGAAGGAAAGGTCGCGCGTTGTGCGTGGCCCGATTGTTAGGGTACTGCTCCGGCATTCGCCTGGTGTAGATCGGAGAAACCACGGAAAACTACCGATCAGAGCAGCCGGCCGCTAGAATTCTCCTCCAGACAGCGGCTACATCCGACCTAGCATCCCCGCGGCTGAATGCCGAGATCCGGCGCCGACCTACACGTCGGCTAAGGGGGATTTTTACTAACCAGGTTTCCCTACCCAGGCATCAGCGCGGCATCGCCGCACTCGGGACAAGCTCTAAGCTCCCGCCTCGACCCCCGACAAGAGCGATAATGCAAGTGTAAGTAAGGAGAGAAGCTAGGATAAGGAAGGGGAAGGAAAGGTCGCGCGTTGTGCGTGGCCCGATTGTTAGGGTACTGCTCCGGCATTCGCCTGGTGTAGATCGGAGAAACCACGGAAAACTACCGATCAGAGCAGCCGGCCGCTAGAATTCTCCTCCAGACAGCGGCTACATCCGACCTAGCATCCCCGCGGCTGAATGCCGAGATCCGGCGCCGACCTACACGTCGGCTAAGGGGGATTTTTACTAACCAGGTTTCCCTACCCAGGCATCAGCGCGGCATCGCCGCACTCGGGACAAGCTCTAAGCTCCCGCCTCGACCCCCGACAAGAGCGATAATGCAATTGTAAGTAAGGAGCGAAGCTAGGATAAGGAAGGGGAAGGAAATGTCGCGAGATGTGCGTGGCCCGATTGTTAGGGTACTGCTCCGACATTCGCCTGGTGTAGATCGGAGAAACCACGGAAAACTACCGATCAGAGCAGCCGGCCGCTAGAATTCTCCTCCAGACAGCGGCTACATCCGACCTAGCATCCCCGCGGCTGAATGCCGAGATCCGGCGCCGACCTACACGTCGGCTAAGGGGGATTTTTACTAACCAGGTTTCCCTACCCAGGCATCAGCGCGGCATCGCCGCACTCGGGACAAGCTCTAAGCTCCCGCCTCGACCCCCGACAAGAGCGATAATGCAAGTGTAAGTAAGGAGAGAAGCCAGGACAAGGAAGAGGAAGGAAAGGTCGCGCGTTGTGCGTGGCCCGATTGTTAGGGTACTGCTCCGGCATTCGCCTGGTGTAGATCGGAGAAACCACGGAAATCTACCGATCAGAGCAGCAGGCCGCTAGAATTCTCCTGTAGAAAGCGGATGAATTTGACCCAGCTGTCAAGCTAGCGTCGGAAATCCTGCCGTCGTCGGGACTTGAATCAGGACTTCCCCGTCAGGAACATTGCAATGCCATCAATTGATCCGCGAAGTCGATCATGCGGTCGTTCAAACAAAACAAGTGGGGTTTAATAACTTGTTCTTTCGTGCGTGATCTGGGCTGTCCCACCATGTCCGGATCACATTGGTGTCCGGGTGACGCCGCGTCGAAGGTTGTGTTGCCGACGTTTCGACAATCTTACATACCAACCCTGAGGAAGACCACGACAAGATTGTCGAAACGTCGGCAACACAGCCATCGACGCGGCGTAACTCGGACAAAACAGATCACGCACATGACTCTGGCCGCGGAAGCCTACCACTTGAATAGAATTGAATTGCTGCCTTTTTTACGTGACGAGTCTCGGGCCATCAGGTCCGCTCTTCCGTCTGAGCTACGCTCGCGTGCTGTACGCGCTACGTACGCGAGCTACCCACTAGCAGAGGAAGGAGGTATTTCATGGGCGAGAAACAGGCGATTTTGAAATTAGCTCAGAGGGGTCATTTAGGCTTGAGGATCATTTACATGCAAGTAAATCTACTAACATGGGACAGCCGGCTTTACTTCCCCTACGAATGAAGGGGTGCGAAGGATTTTTTTGCCCTTAAAAATCCACGGCTTCGGGTTTGAACCCGCCAACTTGGGTATCCCAGTCCGATACGCTAACCATTACACCATCGCCGCGCGCGACGACTTCAACTTGTTTTTTTCTCCGCGTTGTCATGTATGAGGATGTAATGCATAATAAAATACCAGGAAGGCCATGACATCGAACAGGAAGGAAAGGAACTAAAACGGTTGAAGCGCGTTCGCCAGTTTCCGGCGGCAGCTCTCATCCTCGCCCGCGTCCTGTGGTTTGGGCGGTCGCGAAAAATCTGTTCTGTCCTGAGTGCTGCTTTGGTATATCCTCGCGGATGCCGTCGCACAGACCATCTCCACACTGAGAGCGCCGCATAGCCTCTTTTGAATTCACCCGACGTCGTCCGCCAGTACCAGGTGAGAACGTTTACAACTACTTGCCATCGATTGATTAATTAGGGATTCCGGGCGTGTCAACTGGTAATGTCACCGGTCACGCAAGTGGACGTTTTTAACACGGGAGGAGGCGAAAATCTCTCTACTGGGGATGGGGAGGGCTGGCGCCAATTTTTCTGTGCGGAAGTTGCCGAGCCTAACCTGCAGCTGTACCTGGCGACACTAGTAGCACCCTCGAGATTTGCCTCCTGTTTTGATGGAGAGTTTCATGGCCCTGAGGTCTGGCTCCAACCTACCCGTCGGCTTGTGGGCTCTGTCTGATCAGGTGTCTGTCCACAGCGGGGAGAGTTAGTCAGCTAACGCGGTAACTTCCTACGAAATGGGAGCCTATAAACAGCGGCTTAGGCGCTTTTGTGCTCGAGTACCTCTGCCTGACTGCATGGTTAGTTTATTTTTAGACAATTGTGCCTAATTAATATTACACTCGTGCATGCGCATGTTCTTCTGTCCCCGCTAGATTCGAGAGGTCGGGGGTATTTCCACGACAGAAGTATTACATAAAATATGTAGCTCGTCTTTCGATGTAAAACATACATTATATAATGGAGCGTAATTTTTAAGAACGCTGGTCGCTAACGTTTATGCTTCATGCAACTAATGTTTGTAAAGGATCGGGGTAGATATTCGGGGCTCGAAAACCGTGCGGGGGTAATACATTACACTGTATAAGAAATTTAAGATGTGTGAACTGAAACAATTTTCTAGTTCGTGATGTTTGAAACGAATGTTTTCTGAAACAATATGCACTATAATCAATCGAAACTAGTGGTGCTACAGCAGCACGTACTTTCTCCAATTTTTGTAATTTCTACAATTTTTTAAGCTTTGGGATCCATTTTTAAGAACATTTTGAAATTGTTGTGGAGTGTGTACATATAGGCTTCATGTAAAGATCCCCCCATAATCAAAATATCCGTCTTACATTCAAGGGGCATGGGGTCATCCATTTCGATGGAGATATATCAGTCCTGGCTTGCGGTTATATCGCTGGCATTGTTTACTGTCGGACCTACTTTTTGCTGTGAACCTATTTTTCGGTATCAAATACCCACACAACACAAATTCTGACAATATAAGGTGCTGTAGCAAGTTATTTACTACACATAGGAACATTTACGATATCCGGGACACGCAAAGAATTTCCTGTCCAAAAATCGCCGTTTTCTGCTGCAGCACTACAATACTTTCTCTATATTAGGTAATTTAGTATGCGAGAAAGTAATAAATTGTTGTGACAATAACAGAATAAACATTGATGATCTATAATTAAAAATGGTGCCACGTGAGCACATTCTTTCTAGCGTTATTTGTAACATTTGGAATTTTTTAATTCAGAAAGTTCAACGAAAATCAGATATGCGCTATTTTTTAAGAGTTTTCTGTTCTATTTGAGGAAAAATATTGGAGTTATTTCTGAGAAAAATTTGTTGTTTTTTTTTAAATTTGCCATTACCTATAAGAAAATTACAGGAGAACTGTTCATGTTTTCAAAAAAATGAATTACCTCTTTTTTAAGATCTACATTTTTCACTATTTTATTCAGGAGAAAAGCATTTACTAAATTATTATTCTTTTTTATTGTCAATTTTTTACAATTTTTAATAAAAATAGAGCTTGTCTAAAATGGAATCTGCACCAATTTTTAAGCATCTATTTGAGAAAACATATAAACAAAAATGTGGACTCGTTTTAAAAAAACAATTTAAGCTTTGTTTAAGCATTGTTTATATTTCATGATATTTACCACAAAAATTTAATATTTTCGCAAAATTGTAAATGACCTTACGTGTTTGGAGAACAAGTTTCATTTGAAGAAATCTCTATATTCATCAAAAAAGTTTTAAACTTTTTCCGTTTTTGATAAATCAGAGTTCAACGAAAGTGAGATCTGCGCCATTTTGTAAACGTAGGGTGTTCTATGATGTATGAAGTTAATGAAAAAATAGGAGGCGTTTTAAGAAAAGATTTAAAATGTTTTGGCTTCATGTAAAGAACAAAAACTAACATATCGTGTTAAAACTCGCAGGGCCTTGAGTTCTTCAGAATCGACCGAGGAATATCCGTTTTGAGAAAAGAGTCTTAAACGGTTTAGACGTAAGTGGTTAGCCCTGAGAAACTGACTAGCGAAGACAGAGCCTGGCGTTTTGCCGCCAACTACGTTTTCAGTATCAATGATCCACAAAACGTGGATTCTGAGTGAACGTGTTAGATGAAGTAATTTACTCCGCACAGGAACGAGATTTATCCACTATTTTAATACCATAGCCGCTCAATAAGAGTTTTTCTGTAGAAAAATCCCTGACTTTTACGGCAATATTACAATATTGTCACCACATTGCGTAGGAAGTATTCATACGTAGGTAAATATGCATGTGATAGGGCGAGTAAGTAAAAAAGCGACTTAATAATCTGTATACATCATACACTGGTTGTTCTGCTAGGCCGGAAATCCGGGAATGACTAGATAAGAGGGATTATTTAAATATATTTCATCATAAACTTAAACTTACAACAAGAATACATAGAACGGAGGAAGTCAAATAATCCTTCGTCGAATTAACGAACAGGAGGAGATTGGAACAATGTGATTGCGACAGATTTTAAGCCTCTTTCTTACTTAGGGTGGGGACTTTGCATATTAAAGGAAATTATTCAATAGGATAGAAAATTGAAGAGAAAGTGAAGATAAGTAAAAGGGTACGAAAAAAAATCTGTGTAGTCTACAGATAACTAGTGTTGCTCCTTTTACTTTCTCGCATTAGTAACAGTTACTTAATGCTAGTTTAATGCGGCGACGCCAACGCTGTAAACCGTTTTAGAAATATTTCATGTGTTGAAAATTTCTTTCATTTTTTTTCTTACGTGCCTAGCTTTGTTCAAATATGCTTTTACAGAATCTTGCATTAGACTAACCGTCGTAGTGGTTGTTACTAAAAAATTCCCAACATCCAATGCGTCTTGTATGTTACCTTTTTACGGGATATGATCTGGTAATATTGCAATTTGAAAATTATAATTGCCGTAAAAAATACTTGCAGGTGTGGATGCTGGAAATAGTTAGAATTTAGAATATCTTCATTTTTACACTTTTTGCTAATATATACGAAGTAGACATAAAAGATCAGCTGTAAGCTGTTCTTCTGAGTTATTCTGAATATAATTTTATAAATAAAATAAATAATAAATATTCTTGATATAACTCCTAACATAAGATCATTTCAATTAGTTCCGAAAATTATTTCGCAAAATCTTTTACAACTACATTTGATTCTTCCCCGAATTTGCTTCACACTTACATATTTTTGTTCCCAGATTTTTTAAGAGATTAAAACTCCACTAAGACATTTTTTCTTAATACTTCTTCTTCAATTGCTTTCACAAATAAGGGCTTTATTTTTCTGCGGCGTGTGTTGCAGCGGGCTGTGGGGCGCGGGGTGTGCGTCATGGCTGCGCGCGCGGAGTTGCTGCTGCTTTTGCTGTTCCCGTTGCTTGGTGGCTGCGAATGCTCTGCGGCTTTGGCCGCTGCCTCGGGCAACAGCTGCAACGACATCGTACTCGCACCGTTCGAACGCCTGCGTAACTGCAAAATGAATTGGCGACATTACACTGTAGTCTGCAGGTGGGTCGGCCTCCATCCTACAGCATAGGAGGCTCAGGGCATTAAATGATATCACTTATGTGCCTCTGACTGGGAGTTCCTAGGAATGAGTCCCAACTGCGGTTTGAAGTTTGACACTGTCTTGTTTATTTCAGCTGTTATGTGAAGGAGAAATTTAGCGGACGACTGGTCTGATCGATAATTGTAGCAAACTGCTCCCGGACCCTCTTTCGTTAATCTTCTTTGTTCTACCCTCAGCCTTCTTATACACATACATGCACTAAGCTACTCGTACATATCACCAGTCGTATTCTCATAGCTCTTTCCGACTTGGACAATGTTCTGCTCTTGGGTCATGCCTAAGGAAATTGTTTTTGAGCGCTGGTGGGTTCTAATTTTAGGAAGCTTTTACGCAAATCAAAGTTAATAACAATTACATCTGCATTTTCTCATTTGAATATATTTTACCTCGTTTTATTTTGTTTATGTTCTCTTACGTTGTTTTGTAACAATGTTCTTTAACCATTTGGGGTGTCATCGAAAGCAAAGAGCGAGTAATCCTCCGTTAAGCTAGAAAAGGCATCGTCACGCGTATTCAGTCGTTGCCTCTCATCCCTAAGGCCGGGGCTCGGCACCGTTGGACATTTTGGTTCCCAGACGGACACCCATCGAGGAACTCGCGGTGTCTCAAGTTGATTAACCTCCAAGACTTCACGGAAAGAGGTTAAGCAATTCGGTTACTGACTACGGCGAAATGAGAACGCTTCTTAAAGTTATCCGTCTGAGGGCCGGTTGTACAAATGAAGGATAAAACTGTGGTTAGTAACCCTCGAGTATTTCTTAACCCTGGGTTAGATAGAGCGCACGGTGGGGCCAAATGCCAAAAAGCTGGCCAAAAGTCCAAAAAAAAGTTACTAGATAGGGATTTTGTCGTTGCTACTTCAATAGGTTGGTATTTGGGCCGTTGAATTCCGCAATTAGTAACGGTTTCTCTCTTATACTTGAGGTAAGAGATCAGTTCAAAGTTGGGCCTCGAGCGATCGATATCGGTCAGCTGTGAAACGTGTTTTCAGAACCTTTGTGTTTCGAAGGATAGAGAAGCGTGCAGTCGGCCGAATTCAATAAAACAAAATGGAATCTATTCCTGAGAGTAAGTAGAAACATAATATGTATACTTAATTTTTTTTAAAATAATTTGTTAATGTAATAATTAACGTTGATTGTTGGCGAAAAATGAAACTGCTATAATCAAAAATTTGTGTTTAAAATGAAAAATAACTATGTGCACCGTCGTGCGGGGCTAAAAACTTAACATGACATTATTTGAAATGTTATTCTCTGTGAGAATCACAAAAACACAGCTGCCCGTAGCTGCCGTTTTAGTGCCTGTGACAAATTTTCGTAGCGCGTGCAACATGTAGAAATACAAACTTTTGATGATTTTGTTCGCCATATTGGTCCGCCATTTTGTTTTTTTAGCATTTTTATTCAATATTTATTAATCAGCATGCTTATAAACCCAAATCAACTCATTTTTAATTATAAACACGATCATTTCGTGTTAAAAATGGAAAAAATTGATGATTTGGTCCGCCATATTAGTCCGCCATTTTGTTTTTTGGCATTTTCATTCAAGGTTATTAATTAGCATCCTTAAAAATTCAAACTAACTCTTCTTTACTTATAAACATAATAATGTTGTGTTAAAAATACAAACTTATGGTAATTTTGTCCGCCATATTGGTCCGCCATTTTGTTTTTTTATGCATTTTTATTTAATATTATTAATCAGCATGCTTATAAACCCGAATGAACTCATTTTTAATTTTAAACACGATCATTTTGTGTTAAAAATGAAGAAAATGATGATTTTGTCCGCCATATTGGTCCGCCATTTTGTTTTTTTGGCATTTTCATTCAAGATTATTAATCAGCATCCTTAAAAACCCGAATGAACTCATTTTTACTTATAAGTATGATCATTTTGTGTTAAAAATACAAAATTTTGATAATTTTATCCGCCATATTGGTCCGCCATTTTGTTTTTCGGAATTTTTATTACAGATTATTAATTAGAATGATCATAAACCTCTGAATACAAAGTTTCAGTCAAATCGTACAACGCTTTCGACTTTTGACCAGCTTTTTGGCATTTGGCCCCACCGTGGAGCGGCCAGTTGTACGACACTTTACATCACCGGTGTCACATAGCCATTGAATAAGCGGAATGCAAGCTTGTTGGCAATACTGGCGACTGTCGTTTGTCGAAGTAAAATATTTATTTTCTCTGTTGTTTAATTTATTCAATGTGGTTAGAGTGAGATTCGTGTTATGTTCATCATGTTTTAATTGTACTAATCAAACTATGAGAGGTTCTTCAATATTCTGGTAGAGTTTGAATCGACTTCACCATCTAGCTTTCGAGTAAGAGGACTGCAAATATAACTCGGGCTCTTATGGTGACCTGACAGAGCCGACCTGAAAGTTTAAAGTAGTGTTTTGTGTTGAGTTGTTAAAAATAGTTCGGTCACGCACTGTTCTTGGCAAGCGTATTCTGAATTTTCAAATCAGCACTGCACACAGTTCGTACATTAATCGAGAATGTGCTCTCTCTCCCTCTAGAATCTTATAAAATGTCTCTAACTAGGCATTTTATTTTAATGTAGGTGCAGCCAATAGCACCAATCACTCTTGGGAAAGCTTTCTCGTGAAACTCTTATCGCTCACGCTTCCTCTCCAATGCATCAACAAATCAAGTTCAATTTGCTTTTTTTAATATAAATCTTTCAAAAAAAGTCATAATCGTCATATTCATTCAGCAAGTCTGGCCTCGTTCGCATTCTCATTAACGTTCGTCATTTAAATACTTTCTTCTTCACGTTTGTTAGAAAACAAATTCTCCATAATTTCTTACTTCTCGGACAAGCTACAGATTTTGCTATTAGTCGACCGGTAATACGTTGTGGAAAGGTTAACACGCGGTTAACCACCCGTTAATACGTGCTAGATCACAGGATAACTTAACACCTTGCTATCCCTCAGTTAACCCGAATCCCGAGTTCGTACAACCGATTTAAGTGCCAACCGAGTGATAAAATTTATCTCAAGTTTATTCCGTGTTTATACAACTGGCCCTTAACCGACCGATGTTAACAGTCGCCGGCTTCATATTAATATTAATGCTAATGAAAGGTTAATCTTCTTATATAATATTATAACATTTGTAATAATTCAGAGCGATTTTGACAGAGTTAAACAATCTTGCTTTTAATAGAGTCGCGAAACATCTCCCCCGATATTAACATTAATATAAATTAATTAATATAATATTATATAATATTAATTAATATACTCGGTTCTCTGAAAATTAATTGTACTCTTATTTGGTTCATTTTTGTACAGAAAGTCATCACCAAATATCCAATTCAGTAGTGTGATGGAGCTTGAGCTTCAAGATATGGATACAGTGGTCATTAATTCAAGCCATGTTGGCATTTGTTTATCTCTACGCAAACATTTTTGGATGAACAAAGGCAGAGAAATTGAAATGAAATTCTCGAACCTTACAGTTGGCGCCGCAGTGGTGGATACAAAATGCTTTAGGTGAGTAGGAATGTTTTATATCAATAATGTACATCTTCTGCCGCTTATTCACAAATAAAATCAATGTTAGAATCAGAGAAGAATTTGGAGGTCGAGGATTACTTATATTTTTATATAAGATAAGAGTTTTTAATCAAGAATATCAGTTTAAATATTTTAAATATTATTTATTGAGTTTTATATTTTGAATGTTTTTTTATTATTATTTTAATTTATGGTGGTAATTAGATTTTCTTAACTTAAATAGCTTATATGTAGAGTATAACATTGAAGATGTTGTGGAACTCGGTTAACTAGTGGCGATACAACGGCACATACTATCTCGCATTATTAGTAACACTATCGCTGTATTATCATATTGCACGAATTTGCAAAATGTGTTTTCATCCATCAGTTTTTCTTCGTGCTGTGATTCGAACTCAAGATCTACGACACATCATTCCATTCGACACTCACTCTACATTTACACCACTAGCCGCAAAGAAAAAATCAATCTTGCCGATACTTTAAAAAAATTGAAATTCTAATTTGCAGTTTTAAGAAATTCAGATATTTTTATTTATACATCCTTTCAAGATCTACTTTTAAAGATCAGATTTCATTAAGGAAACTAGGGTCGCTGCAGAATGGCGTAGATTTTCTCGTACTGGTTAGTTTTCTAACCAGTTTTCTCTTTAGTATCTAGTCGATTTGGTCCCACCTTCTCCCCAAGTGCCATCTTTTGCTGCATCATAAAGGCCATTTTTTAACATTTTCTCATTTTTTGGCCCCATTTTTAGAAGTAAAATATGACTACATATGTATTATAAAAGAGTAAAACTTGAAGGCGTTTCTGAAAAAAAAATTGAAGACGGTTATTTTTGATCTAGTTTTCACAGAAAATTCGATATTTTCTCAGACACCATTTGAAGCACATCAACTAGTAAATTTATGAATATACAAAAAACGTTCGTTATATTAATATTAACGACGTCAGTTACATTTCAAAAAATTATGTTATTTTCATTACATCTGAAACACTGAAACTGGCAATAATGCTAAGTTATTAAGTTCATTTAGCACTAGCTGTTTTTAAGAAAATGTTTCTTAATTTCTGAAAATGCGTAATTAGGAGCCCATCTTCATAGAAAGTTTTTGAGTTTTCCAAAACCTATAGACATCATTTTAAGCACGTTTACTCATTAATACAATATTCTATACAAAATGCTGATAATTTAATTTTTTCGACGACAGAGGAAAGGGCGCTTAAAAATTACACAAAATTTCTATAGGTTAAACTCTGAATTTTCGAAAATTTCTAAACTTAGAAATAATGTGAGAAAGTATGTGATTTTGAGCATTGCTAGTTAGTATAATTAATAGGAAGAGGATTTTTATGTCCTAAAAATCTTTAAATATTCTTTTAAAAATATGCATTTATGACCTAAAACTTCTGAAATATGCACTTTAATTTGCAACAAAAATTAAAAATATTTCGTGTAAACCTTTCTTGAAAAAATTCCGGACAAACATTCTTGGAAAGAAAAAATATACTTTAGTGCAAACATAATATAATCTACATTACTTCGCGGGAGAAATAATTCAAGAAAATATTCACGTTAGTGAAGTACATAGTATGTCTTGTTGCATTACTTCTGACTGGTTGAAAAAATGCGCTATAAAGAAATATCCTACATTTGCACAAGTATTTTATCCACAGAAAAAAACGCAAACTATGATGCAAGAATGAAAACGCAAGCTCTTTCTAATCAATTAACGTTCACGAAAAGATGAAACATTTAAAATATAAGTCTCTATTTTAACAAAATATGCAAGCGCCTATAATTACAAAATATCGGAGAAATCGGACAAATATGCACTAAAATATTAATATATGTAGCATCCACTTCTAACTATACGTCAAGAAATTTTACTTAGCTATGTCCTGAAGCAACGGGCAAAAATATGCAAAATTAAAGAAATCCGCGAATTAATAATTAATATCATGTGTTTATTTTAATTTCACAATTGTGTTTAACGACATACGTAAATTGGTCACATTATATTTACTTTCTCGCGCTTAAGAAGGAAGTTCTTAAGAAGAGGAACTTGAGTAATGCCGCGGGAAAAATACGCGACGTTTCGGCAGAAAAAATCTTATTACAGGGCCCTGAAAACGAAAAAGTGGATAAATCCAGATGCTACATTTAGAAAAATCCTCCAACACGTGGGTGCCAGAGTTCCTGTTTTGTGGGTCCTTGATATCGAAAAATTGATTGACGATAAACCGTCTGTCCGTCCGTCTCTCTGTCTGTCTGTGAACAACGCTAGCGGCAAAACCGTTCAGCCGATTTTCCCGATAATTCCCTATCAATCTGGCTGATGTCGCGATATTTTTTACGTATTTACTTTACATGAAGCCCATGGGACATTTTCATAATTTAAAAAAATGGCTTAATGGATGCTGTTTAAATGTTGTTGTTTAATAATCTGAAGGACGTTTAAGAGAATGGCGCAGGAGAATCCAATGTTGTTTAAAAACTCTGATTTTTCGAAAATTGAAAAAATTCCAAATATTTTCGGCATCTTCCTATAACTCAAATATTAAAGATAGAAATATTTTCATTAGTAAAATCTGTTCCATATAGATAGAATTTTAAAAAAGTTTATATACAATTTTTCGATAATTTGAGTATTTTTCGCGTAAAGTTGTGTGAAATATAAGCAATTTTCAATTCTTTATTTAAACATTTTTTCTCAAAAAACTGCTCCATCTTTGATAAAATTTTGTTGATGAATAGTCCAAAGAATTTTCACGAAAATAGTGCAGGTATCACCGTGGTTAAAAACCCTAATTGTTTTCGGTCTCTTCCTACAACGACAATTATGAAGATACTATTTTTTCTTCATGAAATGTGTTCATCAGAAATAGATTTTCAAATAAGGTCACGTTTCATTTTTCGAAATTATGCGTATTTTTGGAGTAATTGGACGTCAAATTTAGTCGCTCGTTCTGCGAATACTGAGCTTCTTGATCGAATTTTTAGGTGGTTTGAGGCAGTTGGATGCTACGTAAGTTAGAATGTGTATATTATTTCATGTTCTTTATTCATTTCTTACATTTAAGCTTTTGTTATACATTTACAAAATAATCTTTGTGAAATTATTTAAAATCTATTTGAAATAAGTATGAAATAAAAGTCACTAGCATTCAGTCACCCGCTCCCAATTTACCGCATTTGCATGCTACGTTAGTAGAATATCATTTTATACTTCATTTTATTATTATTACTATTATTATATTTACGTTATTTTATTTTAAATTTCGTCTTTTAATTGTGTTAAATGTGAAAACGATTAAATGAGCGGTCATTGTTGGTTGTTGTTGCCCATTGTTGTAACGCCGTACAAATAACACGATAACCACGTCTGCTTTTCATTCACGGAAATAAAAATGCATACTTTTATATATTTGTAGACTATTACAATAAAAGAGTATTAAATAATTACTATTATATATTTTTCAATCAATTTGTTTTACAACGCTATCAGTACGTATTCTTATTAACTTTTAAATATTTTACTTTCTTGCATTTTGCTTATTTTTCGCAACAGATTTTCTACCATTTCAAATAAGTTTTGCAAAAAGTAATTAGGAGAGAAATACTGGTATGAATAGTATTACATAACCATTACTAATGGCGAGGAAATACGTGCTGTTTTAGCACTAGTATTTTTTTGTGTTGCAGGGGCCACCCTCTTGGCGATGTTATTTACAATGGGACTGCCGTGATTTTACCTGGAGTTGATCATCGGCCATTTCATGGCCATCTCCGAGGGAATGGCCCCATTCTTCCGAGGTGAGAACCGTTTTCTAATAAGAAGTGGCATATTCTGAAGTCTGCTGTGTTTCGGCTGGTTCCTTGGGCTTTCACAGTGCATCAGATACTTAAATATGATTTGTTTTGACAGGTTATATAGTGATATAACACACGTTTCGTAAAATTAAAAATTTGTAGAGCTCAAACAGTCTTCAATGGTATGTCGTTATCCCCCTCCCCACCCCAAAAAGTTATCTTCTTGTAGCACGCTTGTTAACCCTTAGCAGTATTTCTTTCAAAGAAATGTGATTTTGTGTACTCACGGTTGTTTGATCGACACCAAAAGGCATTGCAGCGAATTCAGTAACTCAGTTGCTATTTATGTTATTTATGTTCCCACCTCTATGGCTAGTATAGGGGGATAATATTCGTATAGGTACAATGTAAGTATAGATATCGGTGTTGAAATCAGTTTTGAGGGTCCCTGAGTCGAATAAATTGGTTGTTACCATAATGTCAGTCTCCATGAGCGATTGAATATCTGTATGAAGGTGTGTGTGTGTGTGTGTGTGTGTGTGAGTGGAACCTATCATTCGGGCGAGTTATAAACGTATAACACCTAAATTATTATACACATAAAAGATTTGTGTCGTTACACAAAACATGATTGAATTTCATGCTGGAGAAGAGAAAATGGACGCAGGTTTCCCAAACAGTGATGCACACGATTACTGATGCAACAGAACGACACAGGATTTCTAGAACTTGTTTATTTCTAAATCTCTTTTGTTTGGGGTTGCTCTCGGTTTTACACCACCCTCGCCCTCATCCTATCTGCCCAAATAGGAGCGTAATATTAATTTTCATTATAAGTGCTGTGGAATTCACCGTGAAATCTTTTTTTCACCTTATCGAGACAGTTGTCTTGCAAAGCAGTATTCTTTTTAAAATGGATATTAAAAAATCACCTAGATCACATCACGTTTGTATAAAAATGCACGAAATCCGGCTTTTAGTTTATCGCTCTTACTTCGTAAAAAGATAAAGAATTGAATTGAATTGATGCCTTATTTTTCGTGCAGAGATTTGGGGGAAGTCGACTGAACGCTTTTAGCTCTAGCGTTAACCAAAGACACATGGGCAAACGGACTGACAGAAGTAATCTCGTCAATTTTTCAGTATCAAGGTATTCGGTATCACAATAGATGAATTCTGACTAAACAACCTGTTAGTGGAAGTAATTTTCTTTATACAGGAACAAGATTTATTTACTATTTCGTTACAAGAGCCCGGCAATAAAAGTTTAATGTGCAAAATTTGCTGTTTTCTAGCACACGATAACAATACTTTCTCTTCTTGCGAGGTTGGCACGAGAGAAATATCTGTCGTCAATATTGTAGGACTAGCAAGACGCCGAAAATCGTTGAAGGGGACAGAATTCGAATATTCTAGAGTTTCAAAATTGTGATCTGTGGCATTATTAAAGCGTAGTATTTTACTCTAAACGAGAAATAGGTATTAGTATGATATTTGGAACCATTTTCTAGATTTTTTAAAATGTTTTTAAGGTTTAAGCAAAGTATACTCAAAATTCAAACTATATGTTTCAAACATTTCGTTTGAAATGTTTTGGTTTCGAATTCGACCAGATCGATGAACAAATGTAAATTGTGGAGAAAACTATCAGAAGGATTAAGGCGCTAAGCTGATTGAAAGACAGAGGTTTTGCCGTCAACCAATTTTTCAAAGTCAATGACCCACAAAACATGGATTCTGAGCACACAACGCACCAGGAGATGAAACTTACTTTGCATAGGTGCTAGATTTATCCACTTTTTTGATAGCAGGATCCCGCACTGCAAGTTTCTCTCTTGTAAAATTGTTTAGGCTGCGAAATATTGCTTAGATGAATCAGGAGAGCATTGGCAGAAACTGCAACGAACATCGCCTTCTATGTCTCATCTTACGAGAGATTTCTGGAAAAGAAACGACACAATTGACAAATATTATTACTTTGGCGAAAGAATCAATGAATATTGAAGATATTTTCATGGTTACCTCCGTCTGGACGAAAATAAACGTTTTCCATACGAATTTCGTGCTTATGCACAACGCATTTTGGTGTTTGACGTCACGAAGACTACAGAAATGTGCTGGGAATTGCTGGGCAGTGGACCGAATCTAACTTTCCATGCGCGCAACACACGTCTCACTTAGCTTCTGCGCACGATCGCTACGAAACTGCTTACGACTCCTCTGGCTTTCAGACAATGCGAGCTCGTCGCGTCTAATGTGGAAAAAATTGAATTCCGGGAAATCTGACAATGGGTAATTTTTTCGTCGCGGTCGCCCAGGAGGTAGTGCGATCTTTTGATGACTCTTCGAACTAGCAGAAAGTAGTTGAAATCGATTTCTAAGAACTTTGTACAAAAAAAGAGTATTTGGGCAACTGAGTAGAAATTCCCAAGGTATTTGAACATCTCGAAGGCGGGAAGTTTGAAATGTATAATCTTTTCTTCTAAAAGGTCTTGAAAGAGCAGCGAAATTGAGCTGTTTGACGAGTGACGCGAAATTTGAATTAACTTGGTGGTACCAACCAAAATCGTTTGCAATTTTTCGCAGCATTACAATGTATTCCTTTAGTATGTACGTTCGTACGTAGTAAAAGGAATGTTTCAAGTCCGCTCCTGTTGAGAAGCCTTCACGTAAGAATAAATATGCACTGACGATTAAAAATAGATATGATCGTGCGTCACTTCACAAACGTAATGTTTGACAACTAGTTGCGAAAAATATTTGTAACATATTGCTAATCCATGTACCCAATTCACTAAATTCAATTGATGACTTTATTTTACGTGGCAAGACTCGGCTCATCAGGCCCACTCTTCCGCAAATTTCTTTACGCTCCTTTCACCATCTAGCAGAGGAAGGAGGTATTTACTGGGCGTGAAACAGTCGATTTTGAATTTAGCTCAGAGGCGTCATTTAGGCTTGAGGATCTTTTACATGCAAGTAAATCTACTAGCATGGGACAGCCGGCTTTACTTCCCCTCCGAAGGAAGGCGTACAAAGGATTTTCTCGCCCTTAAAAATCCACGGCTTCGATCGGGTTTGAACCCACGAACTAGAGTATAATAGTCCGACACGCTAAACGTAATCATTACCATCACCGCCGTGTATTCATAATAGTAATTCTTAATAGTATACATTTATTCTGGGCTTCGCCATTGACCCCCCCCCGTCATTAGTCTTGTTGCGGGGAGGCGATGTTTTGACAGTAAGAACTCTTGTTGCATGGCCCTGGTAACGAAAACTCGGATAAATATGAAACAAATTACTTCCTCTACCCCGTTGTCTAGTGGGTCCTAGATACCCCAAATTTCGATTGACGATAGAACGTCAGCCTGTCCGCCGCTTCCGGTGCTCGGCGCCGGGGCGACAACGCGCAGCCTCGGCTCAAGTAGACACGCCTGCGGGCACAGCGGACGCGTCCATCGCCCCTCGCCCCTCGCCCCTACGCCACTCGTTATTTCGTTGCTTCGGCAACGCAAACAAAGTAGGGATGCGACTTCGACAATGTTGCTTAACATCGTTGTTCAAAATTTAAACATCGATTGCACAATGTGATATCTCACTCCTTCTCACGTGAAACGTGACGAAAGAAGATTGGAGGCTTTACAAATGAATTTCTTAAGAGCTCTAATGGGTCTACCAGTGAGAGATAGAGTTCCAAACGAAGACATAAAATCAAGATTAAATATTGATAGTGTAGTAAATGGCATTAAAAATACCAACAGAAATGGCTCCAACATATAAACAGGATGGAACCAAATAGACTACCATACTACCTACTCTATTATATAAACTTACCACACAACTAGCTACAGAGATGTAGGTGAACATAGAATGAGGTGATCAGAACAGTTCTGAGTTTCGGAACGGGTCATTGGCTCCCAACCCTTGCCAAAGAAGAAGAAGAAAAGATTTTCAAAACTAAAACATCGATGTTCAAAACTGAAACATCGATGGTCTACATTGTTGGTATAATACATTGACCAAAAAAATCATTGTTTAAAGCTGGTTTAGTATCCTCCAATAATTAAATTCGTGCCCAACAAAATGTAATTGGACAGCAGCTGTGTATATCAATTTATAATTACAACTTCAAAATTGTGTTTGTGGAAATTGTTGATCCACCAACAAAACACCGAAAACGTAAAAGCTCCGTTTGGCTCTCACTTCGACATCTGTTCGTAAGCCTGCCCATCTGTCTGTCTGTCGGTCTGACAGGCTCTCTATCCGTCTCTCTGTCTAGAGCTTAACGGTTCAGTAGATTTTCTCCAAAATTGAAATTCTCCGGTCAATCTGAACAAACTAGAAGCCCTGCGAGTTTGAAATGGATATATTTAAGGGTGATCCAGATGGTCTCATTTACATTTTCTCCAAAATGACTCTATATTTTTTTATTAAACATAGTTCTTAGGTTCTCAAAAAACTTTTTAAAAAAAATATCCATTCCATTTTTGTAGAAATAGGTAATTTTTCAAAAATTACGAAAGTCCAAAAATATTTTTTGGTGTCTTTCCATAATTAGAATATTGAATATTTTTGTAAGAATGGTGTTATTCAAAGACAGATCGTAAAAAAAATTACTTATAATTTGCATATTTCTTAAATTAAGATATTTTCTCAAAAACTTCATTTTTTTCTTGACACTTATTCTAAATTTCGATCTAAATACTCTGAATAACATGACATTAACACCATCTTAAAGTATCTTTTGTTTGTTACAAAGTTATACAATTTTTTAAAAAATGCCTTCCTTCATATTTACATGACATGCTTTTTATACATTATTGGATTTGTGAGTACAAGAGCTTCAAACGATAACTGATCTTTGTCGGAACTCAAAACGTGCAATTGCATACGTATTCTAAGAAAAAATTCGCATTTTCTGGGAAGCTCATACAACATTTTCTCAAACACTGTTTCAATATTTTCAATTCAAGTTTGCATAGAGACCTCTGATACACTTTTCTTTGATGTTCTTATACATATTTCCATTCTACTATTAGAGGCACAAAAAACGAGATGTGGAAAATTTCACCTAGGCGCCGATAGGTAGCAGTTGGGAAGAGGGTGGAGCAATAGGAGAAGCTAACCCAGACTAAAGATATTAGGAAACATACTAGATCAAGAAAGCTTGTCATTTCGTAGTACCTCTTATTTAGGCACACACTACTTTTTCTGCATTTCGTGTACGAGTCAGTGAAAAATAGATTTAATTCCGAGAGAAGTTTAAAAATACCCAAGGAATGTCGTGTAAAGTTCCTGTAAAAATTAAAAGATCCCTTTTTATTTCTTGGAGCGCGACATAACCTAGAGGAATTTTCTATTGAACCGTGACATCACCATCTGAGAAATTTTTATTCAATGAAAGTCCTTAGTATGGCTTAGGTGCTGTTGTAACAGGCAGACAAACGTACAAACATTTAGAAAAACACATTGTTATTATTAGTGACCTACAATCAGATAATTGTGACAAAATCGCAGCACTGATTTTTGGCCTCAGAACTCTTTCTTTATCCTACGTAACTAAATTCTGCTGCTAGTGCAATTGCAAATAACTAATATTTTGTATTTAATTAAATAACAACAGAGGTAAAACAACTATTGAATTACGTTTTCTCTCCCATAATTGGTAAAATCACTGACAAATAAACTTTTCCCATTAAGCAGATTTCATGGAGTAGGTTGTATAACATTCTTTAGGTTCGTCCAATGCCAGTATTCTTTCATTCTTCGTGCTGATGTTGCGAGACTCCCAACAATGGAATTTTTGCCTGACGACCCGTCGTTTTGGAATTTTTCCTCCCCTCTGTACGGTCTACATTACAAATGGTTCCTTGAACTCCGGACGATGGATTGGTCAAGAATTCAAGAAGTACTGATCGCCCTACGAAGTACGAGCGTTACATCCGTCAGATTAAAATTCAAAAATAAAAGTAATCACTATGATTTGTATCCTTTGGTGAATATGACGTCGCTATACTATATGGAAATGGTACTTTTAACTACCCATCTTAAAGGTAAGCGTATTTCAAGGATATTATTTCTAGTTTTCTATACGTAGAAAGAGAATTTCAAATAACAAACTAGTAGTGTTACGACAGCACATGCTTTCTTATGTTATTTGCAATGGTTAACAATGTTATGTTAACTAAGGAAAAAACTTGTAACAATTTTCAAAACCTATGCCGAGAAAGGTAAAGCAACATGAACACGATTTTAAACGAGAACAAGGCAGCTCATTTAATTATAAGAGAAACATTCCATTGGCGTACCCAGTAAACGAAACTGATTTCTACAGCCCTGGTTTCTGCCTAGACATTACAAAGAATGATAAAAACAATTTCCAAAGGTTTGAGGTAACACATGGAATATAAATTTAAACTCTAGCTTTCAGACGCATCAAAACTCTTAACTATTCACTGCATTATCATATTGGCAGTCAAAGAGTAAATAAATGTACAAAAAATAAATTCCATACGGCACTAGTGCCGCAGCGATCTCAGACCAAAGTATCGCGGGTTCGAGTCCCGCCTCGAGCATGGTTGTATTGCGTTCGTCCTTTCATCACCTATCATCATCGAATCGTGTCATCCTCGCAGTTACCGTACCGTTACAAGCAATAGTGGTCGCTAATGGCCTAGAAGTTGATGCGACCTTAAAATAAAAAAAAAAAACAAATGACCGAGCGCGAGCGTCCACTACAAGAGATCCGCCCCAAACAGACGCGCGTTAACGCACGAGCGCGAAGTACCTCTCTGAAGCAGGCTAGCCACCAATAGCGGACCAAAAAAACTACATGCCATCGTTTACTACTAATTAATTACTCATTAATAATCATAATTTTAAATTAATTACGCCAGCCATTTTTAAAAAAATCGAGGATCAGCTAGCTTCAACCTGAAGCTAGCTAGCCACAAAACAAAATACAACAGAAAAAATTAGAAAAATTTAACAAGAATGAATAAATTAATTACTATTTATATACTCCATTTCGCTATTATTATAAAACGTAATTGATTAAATAATTTTAAAATATCTACGAAAACAAAATTTATGTAAGAAAGGTAGGTAAAAATTCTTAAAACTACATTTTACCGGCGAACCCCTAAATTACTAACATAATATTGTTGCTATCTCTTTATATTTATTGAATAATTAGGTCCAAAATAAATAACTGTAGGCGATTCTTTATAAAGAAGCACAAAACTTTACACAGGCTATATGAACTACCATCAATAAAAACTAAAAAACTCTCACTAAAAGAACTAACGGGCGTAATTCAGAAAGACTTCACAAATTCTTGCGTAAGACACCCATTGATTTAAAAACAGATTGTTTAAATTAATTACGCCGGCAAGAAGTTATTAAAATCAGCCAACGTTTCGTAAGTACATAACATATCACGTATAAAATGTTAAAAATTCTTAAAATTACACATTACCGGCGAACCACAGAATTACAAAAATTATTTGTTACTACTCCTTTATATTTATCAAATAAATCGCTTCGGAATTAATAACTGTATTTATAAACAATTGTTTATTAGGAAGCGCAAACCTTTACACAGTCTATAGAAGTACCATATATTTGACAAAAAATTCACAGTAAATAAACTAACCAGGGAAATCAAGAAATACTTCACTAGTACTTACATAAGACACTCATTGATTTAATAACAGGTTGCTTAAATTAATTACGAAGGCCAATAAATTAAATTCATTGGTGCAAACTATACTTCAATCCGCAAATTGCTTTCGGAAATTCGCGTGAAACAAATATGTGCAACAACATAGAAATTCGGAGGTAAAAAAGAAGAAAAATCTTAATTTTATCATTTCCTTCTGAAATTACGTGTGTGAGTACAAATCTTGACGACAAATTCAATGGTGCAAACCAGACTTCAATCCGCCTTTTAGTTTAAGAAATACGCGTTAAAAAAATATTGAGCAAATCTTGAGAAATTTAGTGAAAAAAATAAAAAAAAACTCAATTTCATCGCTTCCTTCTGAAATTACGTATGTGAGTACAACCATTGACCAGAAATTCATGGTGAAAACCACACCCCACATAGCCTATTCGTTTAAGAAATACGCATGAAACAAATATTGAGCAAATCTTGAGAAATGTAGTGAAAAAACTGAAAAAAACTCAATTTCATCGCTTCCTTCTGAAACTACGTACGTAAGTACAACTCTCGACCAGAATTCAATGGTGCGAACCAGACTTCAATCCGCCTATTAGTTTCGGAAATACGCGTGAAACAAATTTTGAGCTAATCCTGAGAAATTTAATGAAAAAATTTAAAAAATCTCAATTTTATCACTTCTTTCTAAAATTACGTTTGTGAGTACAACTTTCGATTGAAAATTGAATGGTGCAAACCAGACTTTATTCCGCCTATTAGTTTAAGAAACACGCGGGAAACAAATATTGAGCAAATCTTAAGACATTTAGTGAAAAAGTAAAAAAACTCAATTTCATCGCTTCCTTCTTAAATTACGTATGTGAGTAAAACCCTCGGCGAGAAATTCAAAGGTGCAAGCCAGACTTCAATCCGCCTATTAGTTTAAGAAATACGCGTAAATTAAATATTGAGCAAACCTTGAGAAAAGAGAAAAAACTAAAAAAACTAAATTTCATCGCTTCCTTCTGAAATTACGTATGTGAGTACAACTCTCGACAAAAAGTTCAATGATGCAAACCAGACTTTCATCCGTTTATTAGTTTCGGAAATACGCGTGAAACTTAGATTGAGGTTATCTTGAGAATTTTAGTGAAAAAACTAAAAAAATTCATTTCATCGCTTCCTTCTGAAATTACGTTTGTGAGTACAACTCAAGACAAGGAATTCAATGGTGAAACCCAGACTTAATTCCACTTATTAGTTTAAGAAATACGCGTGAAACAATAATGAGCTAATCTTGAGAATTTTAGTGAAAAAAAAAAATTCAACGCTTCCTTTTAAAATTACGTATGTCAGTACAACTCTCGACGAGAAATTCAAAGGTACAAACCAGATTTCAATCCGCCTATTAGTTTCGGAAGTACGCGTGAAAAAAAATTGAGCAAATTTTGAGAAATTTAATGAAAAAACTAAAAAAACTCAGTTTCATCGCTTCCTTCTGAAATTACGTATGTGAGTACAACCCTTGACGAGAAATTCAATGGTGCAACCGAGGCTTTAATCCGCCAATTAGTTTAAGAAATACGCGTAAATTAAATATTGAGCAAATCTTGAGAAATTTAGTGAAAAAACTAAAAAAAATCAATTTCGTCGCTTCCTTCTGAAATTACGTATGTAAGTAAAACTCTCGACTAAAAATTCAATGTTGCGGACCAGACTTCAATCGGTCTATTAGTTTAAGAAATACGCGTGAAACAAATATTGAGCAAATCTTAAGAAATTTAGTGAAAAATCTGAAAACAACCTAGTTTTATCGCTTCCTTCTAAAAATTACGTATGTAAGTACACCTCTCGACCAGAAATTTAATGAGGCAAACCAGACTTTATTCCGCCTATTAGTTTAAGAAATACGCGTGATACAAGTGTTGAGCAAATCTTGAGAAATTTAGTGAAAAAACTAAAAAAAATGAATTTCTTCGCTTCCTTCAGAAAATACGTATGTGAGTACAAACCTCGACGAGAAATTCAATGGTGCAAACCAGACTTCAATCTGCCTTTTAGTTTAAGAAATACGCGTGAAACAAATATTAAGCAAATCTTGAGAAATTTAGTGAAAAAACTGAAAAAAACTCAATTTCATCGTTTACTTCTGAAATTACGCATGTGAGTACAACCATTGACGAGAAATTCAATGGTGGAAACCACACCCCACATCGCCTAATCGTTTAAGAAATACGCATGAAACAAATATTGAGCTAATGTTGGAAATTCAGTGAAAAATCTAAAACAAAATCAATTTCATCGCTTCCTTCTGAAATTACGTATGTGAGTACAAACTTCGACGAGAAATTCAAAGGTGCAAATCAGATTTCAATCCGCCTATTAGTTTAATAAATACGCGTGAAACAAATATTGAGCAAATCTTAAGAAATTTAGTGAAAAATCTGAAAACAACCTAATTTTATCGCTTCCTTCTAAAAATTACGTATGTAAGTACACCTCTCGACCAGAAATTTAATGGGGCAAACCAGACTTTATTCCGCCTATTAGTTTAAGAAATACGCGTGATACAAGTGTTGAGCAAATCTTGAGAAATTTAGTGAAAAAACTAAAAAAAATGAATTTCTTCGCTTCCTTCTGGAAATACGTATGTGAGTACAACCCTCGACGAGAAATTCAATGGTGCAAACCAGACTTCAATCTGCCTTTTAGTTTAAGAAATACGCGTGAAACAAATATTAAGCAAATCTTGAGAAATTTAGTGAAAAAACTGAAAAAAACTCAATTTCATCGTTTACTTCTGAAATTACGCATGTGAGTACAACCATTGACGAGAAATTCAATGGTGGAAACCACACCCCACATCGCCTAATCGTTTAAGAAATACGCATGAAACAAATATTGAGCTAATGTTGGAAATTCAGTGAAAAATCTAAAACAAAATCAATTTCATCGCTTCCTTCTGAAATTACGTATGTGAGTACAAACTTCGACGAGAAATTCAAAGGTGCAAATCAGATTTCAATCCGCCTATTAGTTTAATAAATACGCGTGAAACAAATATTGAGCAAATCTTGAGAAATTCAGTGAAAAAACTGAAAAAACATTTTTTAATCGTTTTCTTTTTAAATTAGTTATGTGAGTAAAACTCACGGCCAAAAATTCAATGGTGCAAACCGGACTTTATTCCGCCTATTAATTTAAGAAATACGCGGGAAACAAATACTGAGCAAATCTTGAGAATTTTAGTGAAAAAACTAAAAAAACTTAATAACATCGCTTCCTTCTAAAATAGTATGTATGTGAGTACAATTCGCGACGAGAAATTTAATGGTGCAAACCAGACTTTAATCCGTCAATTAATTTCGGAAAACCCCTCTGAAAGTGTCTATCCACCAATAACGGACCAAAAAATACTACATGCCATCAATTTCTCTTAATTAATTACTCATTAATAATCATAATTTTAAATTAATTACGCCAGCCATTTTTTAGAAATTCGCGGGTCAGGTAGCTTCAACCTGAACTTTCTTAAGCACAAGTATTTCTGAATTACGCCGGTTAGTTCTTTTAATAAGAGTTTTTTAGATTTTATTGATGGAACTTCATACAGCCTGTGTAAAGCTTTGTGCTTCTTTATAAACAATTGCCCACAGTTATTTCTTTTGGACCTAATTATTCAATAAATATAAAGAAATAGCAACAGTATTTTGTAAGTAATTTTGGAGTTCGCCGGTAAAATGTAGTTTTAAGAAATTTTACATACCTTTCTTACATAAATTTTGTTTTTGTTTATATTTTAAATTATTTCAGTAATTACGTTTTATAATAATGGCAAAATGGAGTAATTAATTTATTTATTCTTGTTAAACGTTTCTGATCATTTCTGTTGTATTTTGTTTTGTAGCTAGCTTCATTTTAAAGCTATCTGACCCTCGAATTTAAAAAAAAAATGGCTGGCGTAATTAATTTAAAATTATGATAATTAAAGAGTAATTAAATAGTAGTAAACGATTGCATGTAGTTTTTTTTTGGTTCGTTATAGGTGGCTAGCCAGCTTCAGAGAGGTGCGAAAAGGGGCAGAGCCTAGGGCCCCAATATTCAAGAGACCCCGATAATTCCTAAAAAACATAATTAATACATTTTTTAAATACAAAAAAGTGAATTAAACGTAAAAATGGCATTAGGTAGTGATATGTCGCGCATCATGGGATAACATTTATAATACGGAAGGATTGTGTTTTGATTTCAATTTTGCAGAGCATTTATTGGTAACGGTCAAGGAATCATTGTAATACGAGGGTTGCCTTTTATATTTCAGGATTAGAGAACAAAAACAAATATTAATCATCGAAAATCATTTTATTGTTTTTTAAAATATTCCCCATGAAGATCTATACACTTTTGCATGCGTTTGAACCAATTGTCGAAGCACTTTTGCCACTCTGATTGAGGTATCTCCAAAACATGCATTCTGAATGCAGCAACTGCTTCAGCAGGTATCGAAAAACGTTGACCTCTCAGTTTGTTTTTGACGTACGGGAATAAAAGGACGTCATTTGGTGCCAATCAGGACTACACGGTGGATGACTCATCAAATCGATGTTTTGGGTGCTCAAAAATGCAGTTGTTTGAGCCGATGTGTGAGAGCTCGCATTGTCATGGTGAAGAGTGATCCGTCTTGGGCGGATGGTTTTCCTGATTTCTTGGAAGACAACTGGCAAACAAATCATTGTGTACCACTCAGAATTGACTGTTCTGCGTTGTTCTAGTGGTACGGTTGCGACATGTCCAGTTTTTCCGGAAAAAAGCAGGCGACCATCTGTTTGGAAGTGCTTCGTGCGCGAACAACTTTTGTTGGATTTTGCTCATCTTGAAACACCCATACAGTCAACTACTGTTTACTTTCGGGCTCATACGCGTAAATTCACGATTCATCACCTGTCATGATGTCATAGACGTGTTTCGAAGCATCGCGATCGTATTTTTGGAGCATTTCTATCGACCAATCGACACGAGCCTTTTTTTGAGCGATTGACAAATTGTGTGGGATCCAACGCGAACAAATTTTTTTGACAGTCAAATGTTCATGCAATATTGAATGTATGCTGGTCCCACTAATGCCTAAGGTTGTCTCAATATCACGATAGGTCACATGACGATCTTGCAATATCAATTCACGCACAGCATCAATGGTTTTCGGAACAACAACTGATTTTGGACGACCTTCGCGAAATTCGTCTTGAAGTGAACTAAGACCACGATTGAATTCATCATACCATCGATAAACACTGGTCCTTGATGGAGCTTCATTGCCAAAAATTGAATTAAGTTCATCCATGCACTGTTGCTGAGTTAATCCACGTCGAAAGTTGTAAAAAATAATCGCACGAAAATGTTCACGATTTAATTCCATTTTTGGGCCAAGATGAATCTTTTAAATTACTGTAAACAACACAAATAGCGCTCATATATCAAAACGTTCTGAGTACGTATAACCTCAAAACATCCAACTTTACGATAGAGCTGTCAGTTGCCAGATTGCAACACCAGGGTTGCCAAATCTCGAAACATAAAAGGCAACCTTCGTAGTCGATTAAAAAGAGCATACTATTGTAAAGTGAGTGTACTTTGCTTACATATAATAATCTCAAACAGAATGTAGTTTTCAACGACTTTTTGCTGTATTTTGCTTGAGAAACATATTTTTAGTGTTCCTGAATAGTCTGCAAGCGTATTTCGAATCCATTTTCCCTTATAACACGGAATAGGACATCCCGTCAAAATTCAGAGTTATCATAAGACACGTAACTTTAACAGAGTAATGTAACTTTACCAACTTCTGCAGTTTTTGAACGGTTGAAGCTCAGTGCGTAGAACGCTGATTTTGCAATAGGGAATAACAACAACAACAATAATAATAATATAATAATAATAATAATATAATAATAATAATAATAATAATAATAATAATAATAATAATAATAATAATGGATGGGGGAGTCGAGCAAAGTGGACTGGCTTGTGAAATAATGAAACTTCAACTCCTCCCAAACATTCCAACCATAGCCCATTAATTAGATTAATTTCGAAGGACCACCCAGATTCCTGTAAAGAGAGAACAGGTTGTAACCACTCTTGCAGATCTGGGACTGCAAGGATAGAGGAGGAAGGAGAGTGCTTGTTACCATGAAAGATGTAGATTGAATCATATAAACATATATTCTAAAAATAAAATACATAAAAATACATCTTAAGCTATACGGGGAGAAGGAACAAAGGGTTGCAACATACAAAATCACAATGTAAATACAATATTAGTGCGGTAGCACAGAACTTGCTCCTCTTGCATCTTGCTGAAGTTGGTGTGGCTGCGGGCGGCTAGCTAGGCCAGGCCCGACAGAGGCAGATGCAGTTCGGGGAATTGTGGGTGCCGTAAGTAGCACCAGAGAGAACACGAAATACCAGTTAGACATATAATGTCGGCAACACAACTTGTAGAATAGTTAAATCACAGGCGCCACACAGACGTGAATACAAAGTTAGCTAAACACGTGGCAGTAGTACAGTTTGCAGAATAGTTAAATCACAGGCGCCACACAGACGTGAATACAAAATTAGCTGAACACGTGGCAGTAACAGTTTGCAGAATAGTTAAATCACAGGCGCCACACAGACGTAAATACAAAGTTAGCTGAGCACGTGGCGAGCAACAGCTTGTAGAATAGTTAATCATGCAGCACATAACGTGAACACATGGCAAGCAGTAGTTTGTTGAATAGTTAATTATATGCAACACATGAATCGTGAGCATAAGGTGCAATTGAGCACGTGGCAAGTAGTAGAGGCGCAATAGTCACCAGTAGCAGCATTGAGTGTAGACGGCAAGAATGGCCGCAAAGTTGAGGCAGTACCATAGGTAGCGTGGGGCCCAGGTGATGACGGCAGGAGAGCGGCGCCGCCCGTCCGCAGAGTTGCAAACTCGGACGAGCATGGAGAGACTGCTGCGAGGAGAGCAGCATGGAGTATATCTGCCCATGAGAAGCGACAGAGCAATACTAATTGTTCACGCCACTAGCAGAGCGGCGCGGAGCACGTCTGCTCGACATGGAGGCCAGACGAGAACAGAATTGTTCACGCCGCTAGCAGAGCGGCGCCGAGACCCATCCGTACAGTTAGGCGATCGGACGAGAACAGAACAGCCTGGCGGTTGGCAGTATCTTGCAAGCGTGGAGCTCAGTGTTGCGTCATGTGACGTAAGTGGGAATTTTCTAGGAATGCCAGCTGCACGGTTGCTGCCGTGCGGTGGTGGGGGAAGCCTAGGCACGTGGCGGTCGAAGATTCTGGAAGCTCATACAAAGGAGAACGGGGCGCTGGCGCCAGCGCTGCTTGCAGACACCGGCAGGGGGCCAGCCCCCACCCTCCGGCGACACGCCTCAGGGAGGGGGGGCGCTGGCGGCGGTGGCCCGCGCGCGGCGCGCGCCGCGGTGGTCGCGGGCAACTCCAGCCGCAAGCGAAGGCAGGCGAGTGCTGAGAGCCGGTGCCCTCTGGTGGCAGGAGGAGAGATTAATACGAAGCATCGGCGTGGAGGGGCGGCGGAGGCCGACCGTTGGCATGTAGCGTCTTGCAAGCGTGATGTAACTGGGGAGTTCTGAGAAGATAGTAACAGACACACACAGGCGCGCGAGCGTCGGCGGCGAGGCAACGGTTGCCACACGTGCCGTGTGACGGAGTTCGTTGTTGCGAGTGGAAAATTCTGGGAATTTTGTGCACAGCTGCGCTTGGCAGTTGAGCAACGTTGTGGCGTGAGGGGATTGCTAAGAAATGAGGCTCCACCGCACGTGGCATTCTGAAAGCTTAGTTGGTAATACAGATTCTGAGAAGTGGGCCGCTGCCGTGCAGAAGCCTCAGAGATATGCGTCTTTGAATAAAATAAGAAAATAAAAAATATAATTATGAAATAGAATAGCTTGCACTGACAAATAATAATAATAATAATAATAATAATAATAATAATAATAATAAGCCGATCAGATGGCCGAGATCGCTAAGGCAGTAGTGCCGGAGTGGTTTCGGACCAGAAGATCACGGGTTCGAGTACCGCCTCGGGCATGGATGTATTTGTGTATGTCTGTATGTGTTGTCCTTTCACCCCCATTATCATCATATCATCATTTCATCTTCCATACCCCCAGGGCTAACAACCGTGGGGGATAAAAACCGGATCCAGCTAAAATGCTGGTCCCCCCAAAAATTGTCGCAAGCACCTGCCACCGTGATAATAAATAAAAACTGAGCCACGGTAAATGCAGGATGCTTGCGTGCGTGGTCCTAGTTGGCCGATTAACGAAAATAATAATAATAATAATATAATAATAATAATAATAATAATAATAATAATAATAATAATAATAATAATAATAATAATAATAATAATAATAATAATAAAATTGGTTCATGGGATTGGTCACAATGGGTAAAGAAACAATTAGTTGTGCCTTTTCGAAACATTTAATGTCTTCATCACGGTTTACTAATACACATTCAGGTCACATACACAAAAGGAAAGTGTGACTTTTCAGATTGCATTAGTGAGTGTGCCTCCTTCAGCGGGGCAGGTCGGCGGGGCGATGGTGTGGGCACTGTTGCACGCACCGAATCCAACAGAGGAAAAATAGTTCATAGGTTTGCAAATTTCATATAGTGTTCTTTAAAGTCTAGTGTCATCAAAACTCATTTGAGATCTCTACGAATATGTTCAATGTAGACTACGTTCAATACACCGTATTTAAATGCGCAATATTGAAATCCTTTACACCTCAAATCTTTCGAGGGATCGACAAATTTCATCAGAGAACACTGGCAGCATTTGAGCTCAAAACAACAGTAGTACAATTCAAAATACTCTTCTAATTAAAATATTAATAACATTCGGCTATAAACAAATTTCATGTGTTTTTTTAATGTTTCAATGAAATGATATGCCCTTGTGAAACAGTACGTTGTAGTCTATCAGTACTAAATGTTTGAAAAAACAATTTGAAGCTGCTTTTGGGTAAATGTTGTAAAGTATTTTTGTATATTGCAATGTATTCTCTCAAAGTCACGAAAAAACAAAGATTTAAAAAAAATACTCTTAATATTAAGCTAAGACATAATTGAAGAATTCATTTAGAAAAATATATCTCAATAAGTAAATGAAGCAAGAAATTCTACACATTTTAAACATTCTCATTCTTTTACGTAATGGATTTGATTAAAATAAAAATTAAATTATTTTTTTAAGCTTGCTTTGAACCATTCTACATTCATTTTTAAAGAAATGTTTGATTATATTTTAAGATGATTTTGAAAATATGAAATGGGTGTATGAAAAATATGTTTCTGAATGAATAGATTCATTTCAAATTGGGGTTTGGCAGATCTTTGCGCCGTGATAGATAGCTCTTTGAATATTAATGTGCGGGAAATTAACATCTACAGCTTAGGAACTAGTGTTGATAACCAAACGCACGGATGACTTGAATACGACTTGGATGACTTACGACGATTTCAAACGCGAAGAAGAAATGTACATAGGAATCTTTATTAATATAGGGATTTTTGTTGGATGTTTTGTTACTATTTTCGTTTAGAGAATATTGCGTAAGGTAATTTTTGATTAAGAATTAATGTTACCATTTACTTTGAATTTGAAAGTGTTTGATTTTAATGATATTTTCAGTAATTTGCTATTTTAGATCTATTGTGTATACTTAGAATCACATACTGAATAAATATTGAATGAATATTTTTACTTTCCCCTTCTTTAAGTATATTCATAACATTTTAATCAATGAAAGAAATAAAACCATTTCACACGGCACATATTTTATAGTAGATTCAGTAACTGTTACAAAACATTATAAAGAATTTAATTCAAATTATTTATCTCTAATATTTCACCTGCCATGTGTAAATCTCTCTTCATTATATTGCACGAAACACAGCGTACGCTGTCTTTTAAAACTCACTTGATTGGTAAAATTGATGTTTTTTGGGTACATGATCAATCATGTGCAAGGGAACACTGAATCTTCTCATTTAGATCTCCTGCAAAAGCATGCTTTGACACAATTAAAAAATAAATAAAACCTACGAGAAAAAAATAGAAAAATCTTAGAATATATTCTTGTAAGAAATTACATTGATTAAATGTTCTTCTTAATTAAGAGATTATGTTGCTTAATATGAATGATTATTTAAGTTCATTTTTAATTAATTGCTTACGTAACTGATTATAACATTGATTCTATTAGCTTGATTGGATTATGGTTTTTTTGAAATATTCATTCCAAATTTTGAACACATCTCTTTTCTCTTTCAGATTTCTTCAAAGGAACTCCAAACCTTAAAATTTTAATTTTAACCAAAATGGGTTTTAAAGTGATTCCCCCAAGTGTTACTCACATCAAAAATCTAGAAAAGCTTTCCCTCAAACGCAACTCAATAAAGAAATTCACGAACGAAATCGCCCATCTCAAGAACCTCGTTGTCCTATCTTTAGACTGGAACCATCTCGACGATCTTCCGCCTTTCCCTGAACTTACGAACCTCACGATCGTCACTTTGTCGTTTTGTAGTCTCACCAGACTCCGAGCTAATACATTTAGCAGATTATCGAACCTCACAAAACTCTTCCTCGAAGGTAACCCGTTTATTTTCTTGGATCCCTTGAGCTTTGCAGGAGTTCCTAAACTAAGAAGCATCGCTATGGAACGATGCTCCTTGACAAAATGGCCTCTCGAAGCATTTCGAGGGCTGCGTTTGGATTACCTCTCTCTGAGAGGAAACGCTTTAGTCGCAATGGAAGACTTAGGAGCCCATGAAATATCTCTCAAATCGCTTGACGTCAGCCACAATCACATCCGAGGCTGGGACAATCCCCAATTATTTTCATGCCAAACTAAGGATGCTCAAATTCATGAAGAAGACTCTAAACTCAAAGATCATAATAGTACAGTGGAAGCAAACAGCGTCTGTTTCAATGGATCATGGATTCTAAAACTGAACTTAGCAAACAACACTATCTCCGAAATTACGTATCCTATGAGGAAGTCGCTTGACATCGTTCAAAAGGTAGTTATTTGAATGCAAAACAATTGTGATACACATTAAAACTTGCTCAACACGGAATCTCCAAGGCATAAGAATACCCTTTCGTCTTAGATGGGATTCGGCGTTATAAAATGCAATACAGTGAATTCACAATTGGCAACACCGCCGTTTATGTTCGTTGTGGAAAATTGCCGCATTATACACGGTCCGCATTGAGCAAGTTATACTGTACTAGAATAGTGTTACTACTTACATTTTCATATATAAGCCTTAAATAATAATCCCACGCCATATTTCTCACTGAACATAATTCTTCTTTCAGCCAGTCATTCATAAATCTCACAGAGTAATTGTTCTTGAACTTTTTGTAGTGTTTTGTAGTTATTGTTCTTGAAGAGTAGTTTTGTGTCACGTGATTGTCTTTTACTCCGATCTTGGGTATCGGCTGCGTTATTACTTGTATCCATGGACCCTCGATGTCTCGAGCTGCTTAACTTTCTTGATGTGGTGTGAACCTATGATGTAGAGTTATTTCCCTGCCCATTTCTCGTTACTAATTCTAGCGAAATAGACACTTTAACGTTTCACAGTGACAATCCAAAATAGATATCAAAAACAAACCTTGAAAGCCCCCTAGTTCATTTCAAATTCACAAATCCACCGAGAGCTTCAAATACCTCTCCAATCAGAATTCATCTCTCAAACCTCTGAAAAATATTATTCTCTCCTCCCAGCATGCCCCAACACTCCAATATTCAATCTCGGTCAAAACGCACATTATCCATCACGCATTAGATCCATATTCCCCAAAGATCTCTTTTGCCCACCCTAATCCATAAAATTATTTACCACGTCTTCCCAAAAGCACTCTCCCTCCTCCTCTAAACCACAAATGCAAACTTCTCATAGTGAAGATATCCAAATTAGAAATTAAAAAAAAATAGTGAAGGGTTGTTTCGAGACCCGCATTTGCCTGAGGATGACCAAGTAAAATCATTGTATGTAACATTGTACCCGTAAAACCCCCGAAAGACACAAGTCGAATGGGAAGAAAATAAATTTAAAAAAAAGGATGTATTTTTTTGGCGCGTGTTTTGTTGAAATAGAACATAAATGTTCACCGAAATGCGCGCGTGCCGGTTTTCCTCATTGGAGATTTTTTAAAAAATTTGGTAACATCATATTTTTCATCTAGCCCCTATTCCGCTTCACTTTTTGTATCGATAGCTACCAAGTGAAACTAATTCTTTATCACTGGTAATAACATGAGTGATTTGGAAATTGGTGCTAAATCCCCGACTCGCGAAACGATTAGGGGATTTATCTGAGAATTTCCAAAGCTCGAGTGGTATTTAATAGGACAACTCCACGAATGAAATTAGGCCCACCTGAATTCCAAATTTTATATTATGTATAATTCCAACAAATTATACGCAAAATTACTTTTTTTGGTAATTAAAATGTTCTATTCTCATTTTAACTACGAAACAGAATGCCCTACAGCAGGCATGTAAAAAAAAGTTTCACAGTATATATATATATATATATATATATATATATATATATATATATATATATATATATATATATATATATATATATATTGTGGCGAAATGGGATTATACAACCCCATAACACCACAGCTTCGCCGGCATAAACGTTTACAAGCAGCGAGAAGAGCGGCCGAAAACAATAGTAGCAAAACGCGCAGCCTGGTATCCGTTGCTCGTACTAGTCGCCGCGAACTATCAAGCCACGTTTTTGCTGGTGGAAGGCACAAGTAGGAGAAGTAATCCCCACCACGTCGAATTTCCCCAGGCGAACGCCAATAATAACGCAAACGCGGAAGCGGGAGCTCTCTCTTTTGTCGCCATCTCGCCTGGAGTCAACATCTCTTCTGCTAGCACGCGTCGGGTCAGCAGTTCTTCATGTAAGGCACCGCTTGGCAAGTGTGCAGATTTTATCAGAGCGTTAGATTAGTTAGAAATTGCCGCAACGACTGTTTAGAATAGGAGTGTACGGCGTTGAGAAACGTCTAGCTAGTCATCCGCGCAGTAGTCAGGAATTAGAGAAATATTCTTCTATTAACTAATGCGGGAAGTAAAAGTGTGCCCGTTCTCAGGAAAGCTCTGAAAGTTCTTGATTAACAGAATAAAAGTTAGGAACGAGCGAAGTACTTGCACTGGCAGTTAGGGAAGTGCAAGGGACATTTTCTGCAAATTGGGCGTAATCGAAGGCGGTAGCAGCCGTGGGAGGAGAAGAAACCGATTAGTGGAAACGGAAGAATACGCGGGTCGACCGGGAGAAGACGACGACTGAGGAAAGGACGCAAGAGGACATCGAAGGCAACGCAGAACTTCGGAATCGAGCAACGCGGTGCGAAACGCAGCACGCTGTTTCAAGGTTGAAAGACGGACAGTTTCGAGGTAACTTGTAGAACTACGAAATTAGGTCAAGTTCACGTCGGCAGGGAAAGAACAGTTTCAGAAGTGTTAAAAATTGAGGACACGGATGTTAATAATTTGTAGCTTGGGAGTGGGAGATTTAATGCGTAATTGCTTGCCTTTAACCATTCTATTGTAGCAGCCATTGTTCTGTTACCAGCACTTATAATTTAAAGATAAATTGAAAGTAGTGCGCTTGCCCACAGGTTAATTATTGTATGTAAAATTTTGAAAAGGCAAGAGATTGTAAATTAGGCTTAGTTTCACATGCAATTGTAATTAGAATAATTTAAATTTAGACGTAGTGAATTTTCAAAGGGAATTCCCAGTACTGGTCAAAGAAATTGCTTCAGAAAATCAGTTCTGAACAAAATTAAGTGTTCAGTTGTTGAATAGGCTGTCAAAGTTGCTTATTTGTGTTTATTTAATCATTTTTGGAAGTGTAATTCTATGTGTGATTTGTTTTTCGTTGTTATCAATTCATGCCACAGAATTTTGAGTGAATTATATGCTCGTTTATGCGTGATTTGTGTGACTTTTATTGTGTCAAGGGTTCAGACCTTTCTCGTACCCCAAAGATCCTGCTTCCTGAGATTCTAAGCTCACTTCACGAGCATAATATCTTAACGACTTGCTTACAGTGCATGCGGCTGTGTCTGCAGAAGGTACAAGGTGTGTACGATAGGTAAGGCGGTTAGATATTTTGGCGCCCAACGTGGGGCAGCGATCGATTGAAATCGAGCAAGCAAAGGTGAACCCTAGACACAATAAACAAGCATTTTGTGGCATATATTAAGCTGTGTACTGTGTTTTCTTTTCAGCAAGTGTTTTCTGTGTACAGTGAAGTGTATAGTGTATTGTATTGTGATTTTGGAAGGGAAGTGCATTTTGTATTGTTAGAAAGGTAAAAGGCAAACGCAAAGCATTAGAATGGCAGGTAGTCAAGAATATAGGGAACCGAGGCAGATTAGGAGTGACGAGGACAGTGAGGGCGACGCGGGGGACGAGGTACTTCGTAGGATGGAAAATTTAGGGTTGCACGAGGTAGAGGAAGTACGTGAGCCGACCGCGGATCGCACCGAGTCAGCAGAGACTACGCCAGAACAACCGTCGCAACGCACACAAGAAGATACGATGAAAACATTAATGCAAGCATTGTTAGGGAATTTTGCGCGACACATCGGACTACAAGTAGAAAATCAAGGGCGAAAAACTGACGAGCAAATGAAAAAAATATCCGAAGACATTAAAGAACAGTCGCAGAAATTAGCAGAAATTAAAGAACAGTCGCGAAAAACAGAGGAGCAGGGGGAAAAATTAGCGGCAGAAATCAAGGAACAGTCACGAAAATCAGAGGAGCTAGTGCAAAAATTAGCAGTAGAAACTAAAGAACAGTCTGAAAAATTAGCAGTAGAAATTAAAGAACAATCGCGGAAATCAGAGGAGCAAGTGCAAAAATTAGCCGAGAAAATTGACGACCAGACCAAGGTTTTCAATGAAAAATTTGAGAATTTTCAACAGTCCATAATGTCAGAAGTAGTCGTTAAATGTGACGAGCTTCGGGGAGAGATCACGGTGCAAGTAGCAACATGCACTCAGTTAATTGAGGAAAAGCACGTAGAAGTCGGAGCGAGAATTGATTCGATGTCTACGGAAATCGAAAAGAAAGATGAAGAGAATAGGGCACGTTTCGGGCAAATACAAGAGGAAGTCCAAGAAGTTCGCGCCAAGATTACCGAAAGTAGTGCAGATACGAAGCGACAATTTGAAGAACAAGAACGTAAGATTCAGGAACTGCGGGAAATAGCAGAAAGTAAAGTAGAAGGAGGGGGACAATGCCGAGGAAGCAATATTAATGTACCAGCATCACTTAGATTCTCAGGTCATCCAAACGAGAATCCGAATGCTTTTATTAAATCATTACAGAGCTTTTTCGTGCTTTCGAATGTCCGCGAAGCACACAAAACTTTATTATTGCACCAAGCGTTAGAAGGCAATGCAAAGGCGTGGCTAGAAACGTTATGCCCAATGCCAAATTCATTTGACGAATTTGTAGTGAGGTTCCTAGACCGTTACTGGGGAAAGGAACAGCAGATGAATTTCAAAATTTCGTTAATGAGTGGCTATTACCGTACTTCTAGCGGAACCATGCGAGACTACGCGGCACGAAAAATAGCAGCTTTGAAAATGTGCTCTCCTCCCGTAGCGGAGGAAGAAATAATTTGCATTCTCACAAGACATTTCCCGCTAAGCATCCAGAATTTGTTACGCAGCGTTGATGTAAAGGATGTAGAAAAATTTCAAATTTTGTTAGGCAATTATGATTTGACGTTTGAAAATATGAACCAAACTCCGAAGACGACGAAATCAAATATCAACGCGATGCAAGTTATTCAAGACACGGTAGTTTCATCGTCGAAGAAAGGAGGGGGCAAAAGTCAAGGTGGATCTCGACAGCATAGGCCGGACGAAGCGCAAAGAAATGGCGAATCAGCTGGTGTAGAAATGCGCGGTCAAGGTCACGACGACGAGCGAGCAGGTACGAGCAGGAACGTGAACAGCTTGCAGCGGGCGAGGTCACGGAGTCCGCGAAATGAAATCGCTAGGAATCGAACGGGACCGGGAAACACGCCAAGTTCGAGTTGAAAAGGGGTCCCAAATCGAACAAAATTTACGACAAACACGCGATCCCTATAACTGCAAACCGAATTACGAAGAATGGAGAAAATTTATGGGAGAACTGGAAACCGAGAAAAGGGGAGAAATGTCCCGTGATTGAAATTAGTTGCGCTGGTGTGCATAGCAAGGCATTGGTAGACACCGGATCAATTAAATCTGTGATATCGGAAGAGTTGTATGAAGAGCTAGTAAGCAGGAAAATAAACGTCTTGGAATTACCAACCAATAACACTCGTATGGTAGATGCATGGGGGCGGAAATCTCATCCAGTGAGGAAACAAGTAATGGTAGAAGTAACAATTAGAGGAAAAATGTTTGATATAATTTGTTTAGTAGTGAAGAAATTAATTTACCCATTAATTATCGGTGTGGATTTTTGGCGGAACATGGCGCTGTTATCGACATAGGAGAAAAGCAAGTTTTGATCAACGGAGAAAATGTTTGGGAGGAAGATGAAAGTCAAGAGGCGCGAAATGCACATGTAGATGAGGGAGACGAATCAGAAGAATTCGCAGAAATCGAAATGTGTAGCGTACAAATGGAGGAGAATGAAATAAAGGAAGAAATAAAGAAGAAAATAGTGGAGCAAGAAAAGTTGAGGGTTGATCAGAAAAATGCATTGTACGAAATGTTGATAAGCGTCAAGCATGTCTTCAAAAATCACAACGAACCGATAAAGGGGTATCAATTTCGAATCGAGCTAACGGAATCGCGACCAGTTAAAGCGAAGAATTATCCTATCCCCATAGCCTACCATGACGAAGTGAGAGAAGTAATGGACGAGATGATCCGAGAGGGAATAATTTGGAAAGTGATTACGGTGAACATCAAGCCAATTCTTGTGGAAGAAGTAAGGAAAGAACAAGTAAGGAAAGCGGTAGCAGGAGTAAGGAAAGCGGTAGAAGCAAGGAAAGCGGCAAAGGAAGCAAGGAAAACGGCAGAAGAAGTAAGAAAAGCGGAAGTAGTAACGAAAGCGGAAGAAGTAGGGAAAGCAGCAGAAGTAAGGAAAGCGGCAGAAGCAATTAAAGATTTTATTTCGCCACCGAAAAAAATCTTAAGAAGAGAAGGAGGGGGCAATGTGGCGAAATGGGATTATACAACCCCATAACACCACAGTTTCGCCGGCATAAACGTTTACAAGCAGCGAGAAGAGCGGCCGAAAACAATAGTAGCAAAACGCGCAGCCTGGTATCCGTTGCTCGTACTAGTCGCCGCGAACTATCAAGCCACGTTTTTGCTGGTGGAAGGCACAAGTAGGAGAAATAATCCCCACCACGTCGAATTTCCCCAGGCGAACGCCAATAAATACGCAAACGCGGAAGCGGGAGCTCTCTCTTTTGTCGCCATCTCGCCTGGAGTCAACATCTCTTCTGCTAGCACGCGTCGGGTCAGCAGTTCTTCATGTAAGGCACCGCTTGGCAAGTGTGCAGATTTTATCAGAGCGTTAGATTAGTTAGAAATTGCCGCAACGACTGTTTAGAATAGGAGTGTACGGCGTTGAGAAACGTCTAGCTAGTCATCCGCGCAGTAGTCAGGAATTAGAGAAATATTCTTCTATTAACTAATGCGGGAAGTAAAAGTGTGCCCGTTCTCAGGAAAGCTCTGAAAGTTCTTGATTAACAGAATAAAAGTTAGGAACGAGCGAAGTACTTGCACTGGCAGTTAGGGAAGTGCAAGGGACATTTTCTGCAAATTGGGCGTAATCGAAGGCGGTAGCAGCCGTGGGAGGAGAAGAAACCGATTAGTGGAAACGGAAGAATACGCGGGTCGACCGGGAGAAGACGACGACTGAGGAAAGGACGCAAGAGGACATCGAAGGCAACGCAGAACTTCGGAATCGAGCAACGCGGTGCGAAACGCAGCACGCTGTTTCAAGGTTGAAAGACGGACAGTTTCGAGGTAACTTGTAGAACTACGAAATTAGGTCAAGTTCACGTCGGCAGGGAAAGAACAGTTTCAGAAGTGTTAAAAATTGAGGACACGGATGTTAATAATTTGTAGCTTGGGAGTGGGAGATTTAATGCGTAATTGCTTGCCTTTAACCATTCTATTGTAGCAGCCATTGTTCTGTTACCAGCACTTATAATTTAAAGATAAATTGAAAGTAGTGCGCTTGCCCACAGGTTAATTATTGTATGTAAAATTTTGAAAAGGCAAGAGATTGTAAATTAGGCTTAGTTTCACATGCAATTGTAATTAGAATAATTTAAATTTAGACGTAGTGAATTTTCAAAGGGAATTCCCAGTACTGGTCAAAGAAATTGCTTCAGAAAATCAGTTCTGAACAAAATTAAGTGTTCAGTTGTTGAATAGGCTGTCAAAGTTGCTTATTTGTGTTTATTTAATCATTTTTGGAAGTGTAATTCTATGTGTGATTTGTTTTTCGTTGTTATCAATTCATGCCACAGAATTTTGAGTGAATTATATGCTCGTTTATGCGTGATTTGTGTGACTTTTATTGTGTCAAGGGTTCAGACCTTTCTCGTACCCCAAAGATCCTGCTTCCTGAGATTCTAAGCTCACTTCACGAGCATAATATCTTAACGACTTGCTTACAGTGCATGCGGCTGTGTCTGCAGAAGGTACAAGGTGTGTACGATAGGTAAGGCGGTTAGAATATATATATATATATATATATATATATATATATATATATATATATATATATATTCAATTGATTTGGATTCCCGTGTTATTTTTTCTCTCTGAATAAAAAAGTTCATTACCTCTGTAAGTAGTAAACCATTCACAGCTTTCTGGAGTGTCTATTTGTTTCTGAAATCAATTTTTTAAATAAAAACTCTTTTTTCGAATCAAGTTTTGAGTTCTTATAGTAATTCACAACCACTAAGGAGTTTATTAGACACAATGGACTTACAACTGTTTTAAGAGCTTATTTTTGCAGTTTCGACGTTTCCTTCCTGGACATTCTGTGTATATAATAGTCTGGCGTGGCGGACAGGTGCTGTTGGGCGGAAACCCGCTGGACTGCGACGCTTGCAGCGTGCCCGAGGTGCAGCGCTGGCTGGCGCGCACGCCTGCCAACGTGAGCCGCCCGCTGTCGTGCGCACGGCCCGGCTGGGTGCGCGGCACGCCCCTGCGCTTGCTGCAGTTCGACGCGCGGCCGTGTGGCGCGGCGCGGCGCTGGTGGCTGGGCGCCGTGGCGGGCTCGCTGCTCGTGGTGAGCGTAGCGACGGCAAATTTGACGCGAAACATCACCCAAAAAATATTTTTGTTGTCGAAGAGAAAAATATCGATGTTTGAAATGGCGATGTGTTTTAATACGATAATACACAACATGTCAATATTAGTTTCGGTTATGTTCTGTCTTGAATGTCATCACTTGTTTTTAATCAATGTTCTATAGAGTCAAGGCTCAAAATACAGTATAATGATATTATTCCGAACAAAATAAAAATGTAGAATGGTAGAATAGAAATGGAGAATGGTTACGAATACCAAACAGTTTCGTGTCGTCTGAGGATCGACAATAGTAACAATTTTCACGGACTGTTGATTGAGAGTAATCTACAATTAAATAGATCCAAGTTTTATTAAAACCATGAGAATGTTTTTGAAATTATCGATGTTTCTGGTCAAATATAACGACCTGAAGAAAATTTCTTCTCTAAAACATCTATGTTTCCTTATGGAAAGATCCATGTTTTTTGACATCCTTAGGTGAGCGGCGTGATCGCGCTGGTGGGCGCCGCCGTCTTCCAGCTGCGAGCGGAGATCGCCTACCTGGCGTATCTGGTGCGAGTACGTGGCGGAGACACGCGCGTCGCCGCTGCAGCTGCAGCACGCGCGCGCTGTGATCTGCGATACGACGCATTCGTCTGTTACAGGTAGACGATCGCACTGAACATGCCATTGAATTGAATTGAATTGAATTTGCCTTATTTTACGTGGCGAGACTCTGGCCATCAGGCCCGCTCTTCTGTCCGACCACGCAAATTTCGTTACGCTTTCACCAACTAGGAGAGAAAGGAGGTATTTCTTGGGCGAGAAACAGGCGATTTGAATTTAGCTCAGAGGCGTCATTTAGGCTTGAGGATCTTTTACATGCAAGTAAATCTACGAACATGGGACAGTCGGCTTTACTTCCCCTCCGAAGGAAGGCGTACGAAGGATTTTTTCGCCCTTAAAAATCCACGATTTCGATCGGGTTTGAACCCGCCAACTTGGGTACAACAGTCCAGTACGCTAACCGTTACACCATCGCCGCCGCTTACTGCCATCGTTTCCTAGCGGTACGTGCCCTTTCTTTACTGTTCCCATCATCCTAAATTCGCCTTTATCTACTACGGGTGCATGTTCTTAGTTGAGCACAGGGCCCTATAACTCCCATACAACGTGGTGGAAGGAAACCATTACGGTGGCGCGCTCTGCTGCATCACCTTCTTACAGGGACTAAAACACGAACTGCTGCCAACGCTACTTAAAACCTGCGTGGCTGCTGCGAGAGTTCTCGGGTCGCAAGTAGGCCCATAATGTTACAAAAGGTAACGTCTATGTTCGCGCTTTCTTGAGAGGTTTCTTTTACGTATAGATTATGAATAATTGAACATTTAGAAGATACATTTCGAATTTCTCACAAATTAGCCAATTTGTATGTGCGAAAGATGGCGAGCCTAACCTGCAGCTGCACCCGGCGACACTAGCGCCGCCTAGAGTAGCACTCTCGAGCTTTGTCCCCGGTTTTGATGGAGAGTTGCACGGCCCTGGTTGAGCTTCCGTTCATTCTATACACGCCTGCATCTACTACGAGTAAGTGCCTTGCGTTACGTTTCCGGTCATCCTAAGTACCCCGTAATCTACTAGGGGTATGTGCCTTTCATAACTCTGCCGATATTCCTAAACCAGCCTTCTACTACGGAAAACTACTCTTCGTTACGATTCCAAACATCCTAAACACGCCTTCATCTACTAAGGGTAAGTGCCCTTCATTACGCTTCCGATCATCCTCAACACGCCTCCATCTACTACGGGGAAAGTACTCTTCATTACGCTTCATGCTTTGTTTGTTTCTTCCAGTCGAGTTTTTGTTACACTTCACAATTTATTCTTTTAGAAATTATTTAATACCTGTTTGACAATCGATAGTCTTTGTCCGTGTTGCGAGAAATGTATATTGATTTACAATGTATTGTATTTTCTTTCAAGAAATACGCAAATATTAATTGAAATTAGACCAATTGGGTTCTCTATCTTGAAAACACTTTTAAATGTAGTATGACAAAAATCCGCTAGCCTTTAGGTAAAATCAGATTAAAATGCAAAACTGAATGGAATTCCATGCTGCGACACGGCAGCTGAAGATTTGTGAATTACGTGTCATTGCTGAGACCTAATTTTTCTGTATGAAATGCAATTATAATATTGTCACCAATCTGAATGGCAGTGATGGCAACTGCGTGTGCCGTTACTTTTTACGTAATTTGACGTAAAATTACGAACAAAAATGTACGTACGGTTTTAGTACCATTAATTTTGTCTAAGAATTTTATGTTGAGTATGTGTGTTACTACTTATTTACAAAGTCCTTTCTCGAAGTATGTAAATGCTAAATTTGAAGTATTTTCCCAATTCCTGGTGGTAGTGTAGTGCATATGGGTGTAAGTGCGCCTCTAGAACGGTTGGTACTATCACTACGGAATTGTATACTTTGGTTTTTTAACTTTGCATGGCAGCGCCAAAAACCGGAAGTGGGTGACGCGCCGCCTGGCCCCTCTACTGGAGCGCCGCCCGGGCAACTACAGCCTGTGTCTCTTCGATCGCGACTTCCGAATGGGCACGCACATCGTCGCCAACATCGCCGACGCCATCGACCAGAGCAGGAAGGTCATCGTGGTCCTCTCGAGCCACTTCATTCAGAGCCAGGTACATCAGCATAACCAGGATTAGATAAGCATTGATTAAATGCAACGACCAGAGCAGGAAGGTCATCGTGGGCCTCTCGCGCCACTTCATTCACAGCCAGGTACATCAGCATAACCAGGATTAGTTAAGCATGGATTAAATGCAACGACCAGAGCAGGAAGGTCATCGTGGTCCTCTCGAGCCACTTCATTCAGAGCCAGGTACATCAGCATAACCAGGATTAGATAAGCATTGATTAAATGCAACGACCAGAGCAGGAAGGTCATCGTGGGCCTCTCGCGCCACTTCATTCACAGCCAGGTACATCAGCATAACCAGGATTAGTTAAGCATGGATTAAATGCAACGACCAGAGCAGGAAGGTCATCGTGGTCCTCTCGAGCCACTTCATTCAGAGCCAGGTACATCAGCATAACCAGGATTAGATAAGCATTGATTAAATGCAACGACCAGAGCAGGAAGGTCATCGTGGGCCTCTCGCGCCACTTCATTCACAGCCAGGTACATCAGCATAACCAGGATTAGTTAAGCATGGATTAAATGCAACGACCAGAGCAGGAAGGTCATCGTGGTCCTCTCGAGCCACTTCATTCAGAGCCAGGTACATAAGCACAAACATGATTAGTTAAGCATTCATTAAATGCAACGACCAGAGCAGGAAGGTCATCGTGGGCCTATCGCGCCACTTCATTCAGAGCCAGGTACATCAGCATAACCAGGATTAGTTAAGCATTGATTAAATGCAACGACCAGAGCAGGAAGGTCATCGTGGTCCCCTCGCGCCACTTCATTCAGAGCCAGGTACATAAGCACAAACAGGATTAGTTAAGCATTCATTAAATGCAGCGACCAGAGCAGGAAGGTCATCGTGGGCCTATCGCGTCACTTCATTCAGAGCCAGGTACATCAGCATAGCCAGGATTAGTTAAGCATTGATTAAATGCAACGACCAGAGCAGGAAGGTCATCGTGGGCCTCTCGCGCCACTTCCTTCAGAGCCAAGTCCATTAGCACAAACAGGATTAGTTAAACATCGATTAAATGCAACGACCAGAGCAGGAAGATCATCGTGGTCCTCTCGAGCCACTTCATTCAGAGCCAGGTACATCAGCACAAACAGGATTAGTTAAGCATGGATTAAATGCAACGACCAGAGCAGAAAGGTCATCGTGGTTCTCTCGAGCCACTTCATTCAGAGCTAGGTACCAAACAGGATTAGGTAAGCATTCTTTACATGTAATTAAATCATCAATTAAATTAAATGTAACTTTACTATCTGACACCACTGTACAGTTTAGTGGGAAATATAATTATTCAAATTATTGTTCTCCACGTTTCTGCAGCAGGAAGTCGATTTCTGTCTGAAGCACGATGAAGAATACGAGTAATATCCCGACTTATCCGGGTGACCAGTGATCTGGCGTTTTGGAATTTAAGTTGTTTTTTTTGTTTTTGTTTTTTGTTTTCCAGGCTTGAGAATATAAATGTTCGAGGTTCTGCATTGCATATTACAACACATTGTTTTTTGTTCATTACTTAACCATGCCATGTTATTCATACCCTTTTCTCTTGCAACCGATTACTAGAGAGTAGAATTTTGTACATAAAGAATGTTTAAAGTACACTCTGATTTTTGTTTGATTTTCTGATAAGCGTGTTACTAATTGATAGTCAGGCAATGCTTGAACTGATCACGACAGTATTTTGTCAGTGGGAAAGTCTATCTCGGGACAGACGTGAACGGCGTGTTTTAGCTATAGTATTTATTACATTGGGTTTAAAAAACTTTGGTCCTACGGTGAATAACATTCGTTTTTTCAGCACACAAGAAATAAACGTGTTTCAAAATGGCCATTCCGATATAAACATGACTAAACAGTCGTCACGAATCACGAATCAAAAACCAATCACGCCACTAGCGGGACAAATGAACATAGCATTTGATGTGCTCGGAAACCAGTCATTTCCTTCTGACATCGTCCTTACTGAATGTTTTCACAATCTGAGGAGCGTTAACGGAATCGTGTGTGTGTGTGTGTGTGTGTGTGTGTGTGTGTGTGTGCGGTTGCAGTGGTGCCAGTGGGAGCTGGAGCTGGCGCAGCACAAGCTCTTCAGCGAGGACCGCGCCTGCCTGGTGCTGCTGGAGCTGGAGCCGCTGGAACGAGGCCGCCTGCCGCGCCTGCTGCGCTTCCTGCTGGACACGCGTCCGGTGGTGCGCTGGCCGCGGCCCGAGACGGCGGCGGCGGTGGCGGCTGCGGCGCAGCAACTGCGGCGCGCGTTGGGGCCCAGTCTCCGCCCGCCCCAGCAGCGCCCCAGCGTCGAGCACCTAGGCGACAACGAAGACCGATGCGAAGGCCGCGGCGGGGCCTTCGCGTTGCCCAGCCTCCTCCCGCCCGCGCGACGCACCAGCGACGAGCACCTAGGCCAACACGATGGCCAGGGCGGGGCCTTCACAGCAGCCCAGTCGCCGGAGGAGTTCGAGCTGCGGGAGGCGAAGGGATCGAGCGTGGCAGAGCTGCCTGTGTAATCGCAGCAGTTGTGGTGGGCGCTGGGGTCCAGCCTTCTCTTGCTCCCGCCTCTCCCAAGCCCTGTGCACCAAGGCGAAGGCGAACACGCTGGCGAATACGAAAGTGAAGGCGGGGCCTTCGTGTTGCACAGCCTCCTCCTGCCCGCGCGACGCCTCAGCGACGAGCACCTAGGCCAACGCAGCGACCCAGTCGCCGGAGGAGTTCGAGCTGCGGGAGGCCAAGGGATCGAGCCTGTGTAATCGCAGCCGTTGTGGCGGGCGCTGGGGCCCAGCCTCCTGCTCCCGCGACTGCCAAGCCCTGAGCACCAAGGCGAAGGCGAACACGAAGGCCAATGCGAAGGCAAAGGCGGACCCCTTCTACCCCCGCGACACCCTTGCACCGAGCACCTTGGCCAACGCGAAGGTCACGCCGCGGCCTTCACAGAGGTTCAAGCACCGGTGAAGTTCCGAGCTGCAGGAGACACAGGGACGACGCGTGGCAGTGCTGCCTGAGTAATCGCAGCTGCTACGCCGAGCGCTGGGGCCCAGCCCCCTTCTACCTTCGCGACGAGCACCTAGGCCAACGCGAAGGCCGAGGCGAAGGTCAAGGCGAAGGCGACCTTCGCCGCTTATAGAGGCGGTAGGAGATCGCGCTCACCGAGGCCAAGAGATGGAACGTAGCAGATCTTCCTCTGTAATCGCCGGTGAAAGCGAGTGTGGACTTAAGGTCTTTTGTTTTCAGACTAGAACGACGGAACACTCATTTTACGCGCTGTGCTTATGATTTTCATTAATTTCTTTTTGTGTATGTACTGATATTTAAGGAAAATACGTTTAAGTGCTTTAAAATTACATATGTGTGTATACATGTATTGTGGGGTCAGAGTATATACAATTCATGTAGTGCCTATATATACAGACCACACACACTGACTTTACAGCCTCGTAAGATTAGGGCCACCGAGAGAACTGGGTCATGTCAAGGAAAAGCGACAGTTTAATTTTTGCCCCTCCGGAAATCGAATACCGGAGTTGTTATAAATAATTAATTCGTGTATATATATATATATATATATATATATATATATATATATATATGGTTGATTTGTCTATTGACGAAAATGGTGATGATGTATATAAATTAAAATAAATGATTATGATTATTTTCATTTAATTTTCAAAAAGTCAAACGACTTTCTTTCGCAAATTAATATTGTTAATGTTGATGTCTTGAAATGAAATTCAAAACTGCCTTTTGCTTAATATTTTGTTCTTTATTGCTAGATGTTTTTACATTGAAATGTACTTGACGACTGAGCTCAATCTGAACTCGGAACAAAAGACACTCGCCAAAGATGTCGCTGTTGGATCAGTTTTCCAGTATTACCAACATAAATATCAAAATGCTCTATGATTACTTACAAATATTTCTTGACATTAACTGTTATACGAAGGAATAACTTATGTGTTTATAATGTAATACCGAGTAGTAAGTGAATATATATTATATACGGAACAAAGTAATATATTAACACGACCACAAGCATTACAACTCAAGTTTCTGAAAATAAATAAATAAATAAGACCAACTTTTGAAGCATTCATTGTGGCTGCTCACCACTTTCCTAGGCAGGACAGTATTGCTGGCTTTTCTAATTACCCATTCCCTTATCAAAAAAATTATTGGAGAAAAACTCTTTGACACTTTTGCTAATACACTGATATCTGCTGAAAACCATTGGTTGTAGCTTAAATGGAGGGAGAGAGAGCGACAAGCTAATGAAAAAAACACAGAATTTCTTGAAAATAGAGGATTTTCGGATTTATAGCATATTCTTAAGTGCAGAATTCGAACTAAATAAATTAAAGAAAAGTCATTTGTTCACCTGTGTCAACAAATTTGTAGGATATGCCTTCACCGCTGTGGCCACGCTTACTATCCCTGGTTGACGAATATGCAAGGAAAGAAGAGCATGTTTACGTTAAAGTATGTATTTGGAATTTTAGGGTCGAATAAATCCTATTGTTATCAGCCAACGGTGTCGCAAGGACTGGGATTTATTTTTATTAATTATCCACGCCGGGGGTAAGGGAGACATATGGCATGTTAGGAAGGCATGACGTATTACCATCATCGTATCCAGCGTACTTGAGCCTGAGCTTTCCTTTAGCTATAGAAACTGAGGTGATTGCAATGGAGAGCTAGGACTACATGTTTATTTTTGCCCAGACCGGGAATTGAACCTGAGATCGCACTACGGAAAGCCAGCGTGCTGTTCTTGGGCCACCCGAGGGGTCTGCTTACACAAATATACTTTGAGATTTAGAGAAACCTCATGAGAAATCATTGAGGCATTTCAACTCACAAGTGCACTAAATGATAAAATAGAGCTGCAATGTCAATAATATAAAACAGATGAGTTGTTTACAAAACATTACTACGTGTTATTTAAAAAAAACGTTTTTAACGGTGGTATTGAAACAATCAAAATGTATTATAGTTATTTATACGCCAATGCATCTAATGATCAAGAAATTTAAATTTTCCTGATCATTCAGGAGTAACCAAGAGTCTTTTGTTTCCCAAGAGTCTTTTGTTTCCCCAAGTCGCTTGAAGAGATGTGTATTAAGGCTAAATGCACCGAAAAATACTTGTAGGAAAATTCAATAGATCGCAGCACTATCACATGGGAATTTACTTCACTGATTACGTCTGAACCAATGGTCCGATTTTCGATCTGTAAACGGCATTTTACGCCTTTTCAAAATAGAATTTACGCTACGATGCCCTTTTTCCAAAAATCTAGCAAAAACGCGAATTTGAAATTAGTTCTCAAACTTCCGAGAACAAATGAAAAAATGTGGGCTTATAGCGCGATGGCGACATGCTTCCTGAATCAAATGCCGTTACAATCATGCAACTCGGACGAATAGGAGCGTCGTAAAGTGAAATTTACGAAAACACCTCGCCCCCCCTTCCCCTTCTGCGCCGTTGCGACACCCACTCGTTTGTTGTGGGCCCTCTGTCAGCGCGGCGGCGCGGCCAGGCCCGGCGGCGTGCGGCCAGCCCCGACGGAGGAGGCGAGACTTAAGGGACACGCAAGCCACACACTCGGTTTATGCGCTCGTCACTTTGCATCTCAATCTATTTTTCCACGGATATGAAACTAGAGATTTTATACCACTATTACAGACCGAGGTAAACGGTCTGTAATAGTAGTACATAACTATCTTTTTCACATATTTCTGTCTTCCTTCGAATACCATCTTAAAATTGTTTGAGGCATTACTCAAAATATCGATTCCGATTTGGAACTATTTTTTTTAAAAAAGGAACTAATTGTGTAAATATCAGCATTATTTCATCTCCACACATCTTATTTTAGATATATTTTACTTCTAAGGTCTTCTGTTATCACACAACCTTGCTCTAAGATCTTCCATTGTCAAATACCGTCTTGCCGACGTTTCGACCATTTTATCGTGGTCTTCCCATTCCGTGGTATGCCCATGCATACCATGGCTGGTATGCCCATGGCCGCGGAAGCCTACGACTTCCAAATTTAAAAAAAGGTGGAAAAATAGCAGTCTGGCGAGCTGTATCCTGACTCCAACGCCGTAACAAGCATTGAAATAAAATAGTATGAATCATGATTTATTCCAGCTTACTTGGTAAGTTATTTTGATATAAAATAAATATGTTATATTTGTATAATTTTGAAGAGGATAAATAATTTCGGTGAGTCATTTCATACAGACTACGTAAGTGAATAAAGGGTAATGATGCAATTGGAAAACTCCTAGATGTTTGCTTGCATTTGGAGCGTGTTTCCCCTTCCATTTTCTTTGTTTTATAAAATGTGGATTTTCTAGAAAAAGTTATCTGTAGAAATTGCAGCATGCAAAACCAGTTAGACCTGACTCTTTCGTGACATATCGGACACAATGATATAAATAATATGGAACATTCAAACGAGTTTAAAAACAAAGGAAATCTTTTTCTGTGAGTATGATCTTAGAATATGCTTTACACTAACGCTTACGCGACGTAATGTAATCTACACAACTTTCCAAAGAGGATAGAAAATGAGGTTTCTTTCAATGTGAATTGTTTTTGAAAATCTTAAGAAAGTATATGCTTACATCAACAACATTTTTAAAATCTTATTTTTTTTCCTTTTCCGAGGGATGACTTCTGCCGATTGACTGAATCACACGGTATTCATGCAATTGTGTTGTTTTTTTTTTGCACAATCTCGGCTGTCTCCTTTCTTCTGTAATAGAAAAAGTATAGTACCTTGCAGATCTGTTGGTCACTCTTCTCTTTTCCAGATTACATTGCATAATTGTGTTAGTTTCGCCAAGATTTCTTTCCCTGTATCTTTGAATAGTTCGATTGGAATATTATCTACAGCCGGGGACTTCCCATTTTTCAGTTGTTTTGTCGCCCAATTCATTTCTTCCATCTCAGGTTCTTATTCGTAATCATCTATATTTACACACTACTCTATTTGTAAGTCCTTATCATATAACTTCTTCGTATTCTTCCCATCTTTTCGTGATCTCTTCTTTTGTTGTATTTATTTTGTCGTTCTCGTTCTTCACATTCGCCATTGTTGGTTTACACTCCGTGGTCATATTTCGGATGACCTGGAAAATATCTTAAGATCCCTATTTGTTGTTACGTTCTTCCACGTCTTCGCTTTTTTTCTTGAATAAACTTTTCTTTATCTTGTCTTGGTCTGGGCTGGAATCCCCGTAGAGTTTTCTGACTTTCGTCTGGTCATTTGCTTTCTTTGCAGAGAAATATAATGTTTGAAAAGAAAGAAATATAAGGACTTCGTGGCTTATATCGTACTATATATCCATCGAATCTTCACTTCGATGTCTGTATTTCCAAGATTTTGTGAAACTTCTTTATATTTCACGGAGGAAATCTTGAATTTTCTCTGAGGGTCTGATTCAGTCTGTCGATTGTCGAATGCATCGGGCGGTTGGTCTTTCATCGCCACCTGCCGCAAAGGACTAGGGCAGGGACTAGGGCACGAACGAGTCTGGACTCGGGTAAAGTGGCCGTGGGGGAGGGGGCCCGGGATTTCCAAGTCCGATATGGCTCTGGGACAGTGGTTCGCAAATAGACAACGTGGTGAATGCTCACACCAAATTCACTGATTGGCTCGCTTACTTGGGGCCCTTCTCCGCTCTACACTTCCTCGTGTCTCCACATCCACGTGTCTACTGCGTCTGTTCATTCACGAGCCACTTCATTCTTATAGTTGGGAGCTGACTTGATTGCGAGGCTGAGGAATGCGCTCTGTGTTCTTCGAATCTGCCCTCCCTCCCCCCGCCTAATCTGCAACTGCTAGCTGTCCCAAATATATTACGCCAAGTATCCATAGACAAAAATGTAAACATCATACGCAAATAAGGAAAACAAATAAGCAATAAGTGAATACCATCAATGTGGAATTTTTTATCTTCACAATATGGCCTTTTCTTACGGGAGTACTCAAGGCTGCCCCGCCGGCTTCAAATCCTTTTTTAATTAATATCACAGTTCAAAAAGACGCTTCAGTATAGTTTACTACCCGAAAATTGCTGTTATGCAGCGTGTGATGAAGAACGCCCGAATTATTTTCTTCGTCACATTTCTTAATAACTAGACGTATAATTTCCCCAGCTTAACTGTGTATTGTTTGGCCTTCACTACGAACAGAAGCTATACCGTCCCACCAAAAGTCAGAAACCAAATTAAAATTAATACGCTATACACTTGTGTTACGAACAAGAAGCAACCAACATGTCACTCATTGAGTTCATGTCTTCTCAGAACAAGAAACATTCTATATCAGATGAAGTGATATTGAACCTCATACAATGTTGTCAAAGCAGATATACTATTTCCTCGACTGCTCGCGTAGGCGGCAAATTGCAGAACACGTCAATATGCCGAATACTTACACTGTATACTTCGGCGAATTCTTTAGTTCAACCTCTTATGTACGACAGATGACAGTAATATTTAAATATGTGGTTTATTAAAGTTTTTGAAATATATTTATTTGTGCAATGTAATTGAATTTCTCTCACTATTCAAGAGAGATTATTGTCAAATTGCCGCCTTGCGAAAGATAAGGCGTCAAAAATCGTTACACTAGTGGGAACACTTTTCAGGTTTTCGACGTCAAAAGTAATTTGTTGAGATCGCAAAGTGTGAAAGTGGCTTTTAGATTGTACTATCTCAGGTACTAAAAACTTCGATTTATAGAGGAGTATACTGCACTATAATTCATGTACAAAATGGCTAATAAATTGAGTGTTTGTAAACATTTCTTTCAATAACATTTTAGATCCTCCAATAATCACTACGAAAATCAGAATTCCAACGTTGCTTTTGCATCAGAATCGCTTACAACACCACCAACAAAAAAATCTCTGCCGTCATCTCGAAAAACGAAAAGGAGATTGTTGCCTTCTAATCTCATGACTTGGAAAATGGAAAACAAGAGACGGTGGGTGATCCATCAAAAACAAAATTCGAAAACTGCAGAACTCGTCAGTGCAATAAGTCGCAGAGACAACCACTCATTTTTCATAATTTACTTTTATCATGTTACAAACATAAGATGTACAAACTTTTAGAATTTCGTTGGTCAGTCACAAAAGCTTTGTGTTCTATCTCTTGTATCTGCCTGTTAGTGTGTACAAAAGAGATTGTGAAAGTATTGCATGTCTGTCCTACCGACTCCGATCTCACAGGTCTACCCTTGATTTTGGTACTTTTGAATAAATGTAAATAGAAATAATAATTATTATTATAATAATAATTACACTGTAGATAACTGCGGCTACATGCATAAAAAGTACCAAGAAATTCAAAATTATAATTTACTTTTAGTTTACGAGATAAAACTTTCCCCAACGTTACCAGTAATTGTACCTCGCGGCATGAAAATTCGTCTCCCTCTCATCGTTTCGCCTCTCTCCCTGAGGCGTTGCCGTGGGAGACGCCAGAAGTATGCAGGATCTGCGGTCGCTTCCGATGACATACGAGGGTCTATGTTAATGCCTCCGCTTACGGAGTTAGGAGAGGTGTCACAGCAGGAGCGGATCCAGCCGATTATTTTTCGGAAGGTGGGGGTATATTTTTGTATACATATATTTTTGTAAATAATGAATGAATTTGTTATTATATTGTATATTATTTAGAGATTCGCCAAATGAACCCTTTAAAGCAGGTAAACGTCGTTTTGAGATCAAAAATCGAGTTGTAGGATAAAAGAGCTCGTGCGTATACTCCGCTCATTTTTTTCGGTATTTGACAACGGAAGATCTTAGAGCAAGGTTGTGTGATAACAGAAGACCTTAGAAGTAAAATATATCTAAAATAAGATGTGTGGAGATGAAATAATGCTGATATTTACACAATTAGTTCCTTTTTTTAAAAAAATAGTTCCAAATCGGAATCGATATTTTGAGTAATGCCTCAAACAATTTTAAGATGGTATTCGAAGGAAGACAGAAATATGTGAAAAAGATAGTTATGTACTACTATTACAGACCGTTTACCTCGGTCTGTAATAGTGGTATAAAATCTCTAGTTTCATATCCGTGGAAAAATAGATTGAGATGCAAAGTGACGAGCGCATAAACCGAGTGCGTGGCTTGCGTGTCCCTTAAGTCTCGCCTCCTCCGTCGGGGCTGGCCGCACGCCGCCGGGCCTGGCCGCGCCGCCGCGCTGACAGAGGGCCCACAACAAACGAGTGGGTGTCGCAACGGCGCAGAAGGGGAAGGGGGGGCGAGGTGTTTTCGTAAATTTCACTTTACGACGCTCCTATTCGTCCGATTTGCATGATTGTCACGGCGTTTGATTCAGGAAGCATGTCGCCATCGCGCTATAAGCCCACATTTTTTAATTTGTTCTCGAAAGTTTGAGAACTAATTTGAAATTCGCGTTTTTGCTAGATTTTGGAAAAAGGGCATCGTAGCGTAAATTCTATTTTGAAAAGGCGTCAAATGCCGTTTACAGATCGAAAATCGGACCATTGGTTCAGACGTTATCGGTAGAGTAAATTTTACTTATTTTTGGTGCTGCCACGTGGTGGCCACAAATTGTACTAGTGTCGGTACATTTAGCCTTAAACCTTCGCATGGTTTAATACCGAAAGACTTCACCGTATTGTTTGGCGGCGGCGTGTTCCATCGCTACGGCTGCGGGCGGCGGTCAGCTGTTTTCCACTGGGTGGAGACCACTGATCTCTATATATACTTCTGGATAGGCCTTAGCCTACCGAAAAGTGAAGCCCATTTCAGCGCTGCGGCGGCCATGATGCTGAGGTCTAAACCTAATTTCCAATATGGCGTCAACTGAATTTTAACATTCATGTCGACGTATTGATAAATATGACACGAATGTTGTTTGGGCTTTTTAATAAATATTTTTAAATGAATATACGAATATAAATAAATAAATGTTTGGAAAGGGAATGTTGATTTTGTATATCAAAACTGCACACAATTGTTTTGACTAATAATATTATCATTTTTTCTGAAAGCTTGCAGTGGTACATTTTGCTTGTTCGAAATGACACAACAATTTTATTTTTTCAGAAATAATATTTATTTAATTTGTGTAATATTTTCTCCCCTTCAATATTATATAGACATATTAAAAGTAATATTTAGAAATCTAAATAATTGTTAGAATAAAATTTGGGTGAAAATCAAAATAGTATATTTAAACATTATTAAAATATTGAGCTTTATAGCAACTTTATAGAAATTGCTTTGACACAAGTATAACAAATTTCATATATTGTTTATTGTTCATTGACAGATAAAAACACACTCTAATACAATTTTGAGTAGAATTTGTGCATACAAAACTATCACGAATAAAATGAAATTTATTATTAAAATAAATAAAAATTATATCAATATAAAAATTACAGGTTACAAAAATAAAGGTTGTATTTGTAACACCAACGATTTTAAAATTATTGAAATAATACAGAGTTTACTAAACGTTTTGATAAAACTATAGTCTTAACCTAAAATTATATTCTTTGGCAATGTTGTCTAGATAACAATCTATTATTGCACATCTAAACAATTGCAAAATTAATCAGAACAATAGTATAATAAATATTATTCAACTAAAAAAATATTATAGAAATAAATGCGAAATTAATTGGAAGTATTAACTTACTTGTGAAATGTCAAGTTGCTGTTTTTATTATAGGTATTACCGCAGTATGCCAACTTCGAAACTATTTAAAAACAACTATTTACATATATTTTTCCTTTTTTTAAATATTTACATATATCACAGACTACATTTATTACGACAAACTGCTCGGATCACAGTTGACGCCATATTGGAAATTAGGTTTAGACCTCAGCATCATGGCCGCAGCGGCGCTGAAATAGACTTCACTTTTCGATAGGCTAAGGCCTATCCAGAAGTATATATAGAGATCAGTGGTGGAGACAGGTCTGGGATCCGCGGCTTCCCAGGCGGTCACGAGACCAAAAAGGAAACCTTTTGAGAGTCCCAGCAACGTTGGCAGACAGCGGTGTGCGGTCGATTCCAGATCCACGCCACACCGGAATCATTGTTGAACACTTCATCTATCGGTCTTAAATTGAGACGGCAGGTTTGAAAAATACACGGAACTTCGTTTCGTGAATGACGAAAATTGTTTTATGGTGGCGTTAACGCCACACGCCTGGCTATCAAAATTATAACAAGCGGATGCCTCATCAAGGCTCACGCACTTGGGGACCCGTCTTTACCGTGTCCATTTCCTATTCGGTCAAAAATAAAAATCACAAGCCCCGAATGGCACAATCTCTCTGCGGACGAACGCGATCTGTCTCTCCGCGATCCACTCAATTCGGCAGTCTTGTTGAGTCTTAACTCGATCCGCTCAACTCGGCGATCTTGTCGCGTTTCTTTCTCTCTGATTTTCGCCTCTAAGCGCCTAGTCCCTTGTTCTCCCTGCTCTTTAGATTAAGCGCTGGGAACGGCCAAAACCTACCATTATGTAATGATGAAGTAAATTTTTCAAGAACTGATTATAATTTTATATTTTAAAAAATGCCTCTATATTTGTGCCGTCACAATATCTATATATATATATATAGATATTGTATATATATATATATATATATATATATATATATATATATATATATATACGAGAGAGAGAGAAGTTAAAATGTTAAAATGTTTGTAAATTTATAGGGATCTACTTACTCTAAACGAGGAAGATATTTGCGCATTTATGTTTTCTTGGCCAATCACTTCCAGCGTCTTTAATGTCCCCGAGTGGAAATTTTCCCAGTGTCCTCTCTGTCACTCCGACATTGCTGATACAAGCTCTTGCAGCCGAGTACTGAGTACGACGCAGGGGGGTCTATTTAAGTATCCAATACAGTTAGAGTGTGCATGCTTCACGGGGGCTAGTCCAACCCTTGTGAAGCGTCCTAAACCTTACCCCTGTTCTTCCCGCCGTGCCGCCAGTCGCTGCGGTCCCTTTGTTCGACGTCGCCGGAGGGTCGACGAAACCTACCCCTGCAGAACCCACCCCCTTCCACGGCGGGCGGCGGTGCGGCCGTGGCTGCAGCGGTGGCGTCGTCGGAAGGGCTCTGCTGCTTGACGGAAGCGCGGCGCCGTGGCGATGTGGGAAGGCGCCCTAAAGGCCCATTCACAATGCAAACGTAAACATAAGCATAGCGCATAGACATAAACATTAACATAAGCAATAGACTGAAGTATTTACAATGCGTAACATAAACGTAAGCAAAATGAGTTTCTAATGGCTGTGAGACTTTCTGTTTGGATGAGAGATTCATGGCCCATATGGCGTTCGTTCTTCTATCGATTTCGCTCCAATTTCGATTCTCGATTTTGAGTTACCGTTCTGTGATAGGTTCATTTCCTATGTCTAACGTAAGCATAAACACAAAAGCTTGCGAGCTAGTTAACGTCTTACGTGTTACGCTTATGCGAACGCATTGTGAATAGGGAGTTTTAGCGCCATGCGTAAGGTAGCGGCGTTATGCACTAACAGTCACGTGACAGACCTTGAAGTCTTAACGTCTTACCTTAGGCCTAAGGTACGACCTTATACCTTCATAAATAGTGCACGCCTGTGGGAGTCTCTACGGGGACCGGGAAGCGGCAAAATGGCTGCCTAAAAACAGGAAAAGTTGTTTTTTCCAACTCTAATAAACCAATTCTCGTATGTAAGGCAGTTACAATTATTCCTTACGAACTCCACAACGCTGGCAAAAATTACCGGATTTGTTGGAGAGGTGACAGGAAAGAAATTCGCGAAAAAGAAGTTCAAATCATATCTTCGGGATAGGTTATGTCTTATGCTAATAACGAACGCTGTTTTAAGGTACTTCCTATATTGTCAAGAAAAGCAGATTCAAAATCTAAAACTCCATGCACAATGTGTATTTGCTGGTCTGTTGACTCGTAACGTGTTTTAAATGTCTCACCACTAGCGTACACTCTTTGATACATTATGCAATTTCTCTGTTCAACGCTTGAAATGCTTCCTTTGTTATAATGCATAACGCAATGTCGCAATTGCTAAAACTCTTATGAACGTTGTTCATTACGACCTTATAAAGGCGTTAGTCACGTGATCAATAGAGTTTAAGGATATCTCCTTACGCATGGCGCTAAAACTCCCTAACGAGTCCGCTTATGGACGTAGTCCTAACTTTTATGTTAACGCCATGCTTATGTTTATGTAAGAGCGTAGGCTCCCGCAGCCGGAGTCAGTATTTACTAGGCTGTCCGGGTGACGCCGCGTCCATGGCGAAGGTGCCGACGTTTCGGTCGCCATTCTGCGACCTTCCTCACTACGTTATGCTAAGTGAGAGCGTAGGCTTCCGCGGCCAGAGTCAGTATTTACTAGGCTGTCCGGGTGACGCCGCGTCCATGGCGAAGGTGCCGACGTTTCGGTCGCCTTTCTGCGACCTTCCTCACGGCGTTATGCTAAGTGAGAGCGTAGGCTTCGGCGGCCGGAGTCAGTATTTACTAGGCTGTCCGGGTGACGCCGCGTCCATGGCGAAGATGCCGACGTTTTGGTCGCCATTCTGCGACCTTCCTCAGGGCGTAATGCTTATGTTTGCATTGTGAATGGGCCTTAAGAGTCTCGTCCATCGCAGTCGGGGTTACGCAACGCCACCGCAACGTTCGGAGCGCCGCGGAATGTCGAGGGGGTGGGGGGAGAAGTGAGAACGGAAGTAGGTTCGGGTCACACGGAAGCGCGGCAAAGGGATCTGGCCGTCTCGAATATGCCCGTGGGCTGGACGATGAGCCCTATTTGTCCTCGGGATGGCGCGCCCCATACCCCAAGAACTACGCGTTTCCTCATATTACGTAATGAGGTAATTTTTTTCTTCAAAAACTGCTTTTCAACAATTTTTTTAAAATCCCTCAATCTTTGTTTGTGAATTGTATAGGGATCTTACTCTAAACGAGAAAGAATGGATTTGGAATGTTCTTGAAGAGCTTACAGGTGAGGAATCAAATTGTATAGGGATCTTGCTATAAACGAGGAAGAATGGATTTGGACTTTTTACATTTTATTATATATAACACGGATACATTTTTCATATTACGCGGATTACATTTTTTGTGACTTTAAACCAAAATAAACCAGAAATACCCAGAGAATTTCTCCCTTTTCATACAAGAGCTCTAAATACATCTTTATCTGGTTTCCAGAAAGAGACGATGATATCATATGTATTCAAGAAGAACAAGCAGTAGTACTGTTATCAACTATTCATTCCCAGAATCACATAAATGAAATAACAGGAAAGCCTGAAGTTAGAACTGTTGACTTCATTTGAAGTTGGGCGCAAACAGAGGCATCAGACACTATAGATCAAATAACAAAGAAAGTCAACGAAGACCATCAGAATTCAAGGAGGGATACCACAGGGATCAATACTTGGTCCATGTGGTGGATCAATACTTTACATTATGTTAACAGTTTAAGGCCACAGGAATACACTATATTAATCAAGTATACAGATGACGCCATGATACTATGTTGGCATAAATCAATGAGTAAAATGAACAAAATCATTGGCAGAAGCCAACAGAGCAATGTTGTGATTTAGAACTAAACACAAGTCTAAGGAAAACCAATTTCATAACACTAATCAACAACACTCGAGATAAATCATTCCAAAGTTTAAAAATGGAGAATACAGTAGTACGAGTTCGTACAAAGAGTTGAACAAATACAGTTCTTAGGAATTCAAATAGATACTTGGCATGGGTCAAACAGATAGAATAAGTTTGCAGAAGACTCTGCTCAGGTACAATATATTGATCACTCAATAGATTGCCACACATACACGACCAACAAAACTGTATTATGGAATGATTTATCCACATCTTACCTATGGGATACACATCTGTGGAGGTACAGATACAGATGTCCAGATTATGTACTCTAGAAACAAGCTATAAGAGCAATATTTAAAATGAGAAGAACTGATAGTTGTGAAATAACATTCCAAAATGAAAAGCTCACAATTTATGGACGTTATGTGTACAAAAATACAATACAGCACATAAAATATAATAAGGATGCAGTAGAGAACAAAGCTATACATGATTACAACATGTAAATACTACAAAACTAAAAGAACTGTTAGAAATCCTTACAATGCAGGGATAAATCTGTACAACAAGCTACCTAACATCATAAAACAGTTGACAGAAGACAAATTTTAAAAAAACATCTCAAAGAATACCCAATCTAAAAAGCTCATATTCTTTGGAAGAGTTACAATATAGACACTGTATGTTTCCCTTGTGGATATTCAATTCAGTTGACATAAAGAAAATAATCCATCGCAGTGGAAGCAGTGTGAGGAATAGATTGAAATATTTTAAATAAATAGCCACAGTATCAGTCAGTGGGACTGCATGAGTGTTGTTCAATAAGGCTCATAAAGCCAAGTAAATTTTGGCAGTAATAACCAACCCACGGAACCATGATCTCTCTTAAAGTTTCAACTGCACTATTCACTTGTATGAAATCTGGGAAAAATTAGGAATTTAAATCACATTATAATTACGCTTTCCTTTAAGTTATCATCCTAGTTGATCGTATTTGTTACATCTTCCATTCAAATACCCACTCACAACAATGAAAAGATGCCGGTCCGGATGGCCGAAATCGCTAAGGCAGTAGTGCCGTAGACCGAAGGATCGCGGATTCGAGACCCGCCTCGGGCATAGTTGTATTGTGTTCGACCTTTCACACCCCCATCATCATCATATCGTGTCATAGTTACCATACCGTTACATGGAATAGTGGTTGCCAATGGCCTAGTAGTTGATGCGACCTTAAATTTAAAAAAAAAATAATAAAAAAAAAATGAGAAGATGCTGGAACCCATTTTTCTCTACATGCTCTGGTCTATACATGTATTTATTTCTACTGGGATTGAAGTGGCACTCAAGGATGGTAGTAATAGTTCATGTTATGTTTTTTGCGTAAATATATATATTTTGTAAATGAGCGACATTAGTTGCAAGTTTTTCAATTTATACGAATGCAATAAAGGAATATTATTAACAAGTTGCATATGCTATTTTTTCAATAACCACATTATAAATTTATAAAAGAACAAAATTAACCATTGGAAACAAATTTTAAAAGCAGTTTTGCAATTGTCGTGATAAGATGTTGGTACAGTAAAATCTGTCAAAACCAGAACGTGTACAAGAAGGAAACCTGCCTCAACTAGTAAATATCATTAACCAGTAAAGTTAAATTTCATTTTAAACAGCATAAAATGGAACCTCTCTATTTCGAAAACAGAATGTTCTTTCATGACCTGCAGCAAAACAACATCTCTATAAAACGAAATTCCTGTGAATTTTATACAATTGGCAGAGAGACGCGGGATGTTCTTAAGTAAATTCATGCATCTGCAATCTTGTCTTAAATTCTCTATCCTTGTGACATGCATTTTAGTCGTGGTAGCCAGATATTGAAGGAGAGGGTTCTTCAGTTGTCAGCATAGAATTCGACCTTGAAGTCACTTGTCTCAAGATGTAGGTCGTAGGGGTATTCCCTCTCCTCTGCGAACGTGGAAAGGTGTTCGGGCATGACTTCTATTCACACGTCTCCCTGCACTGCATTGAAAACCTTAACCCCTGGACCAGATACTACAGATACAAGGTCAAGGATAAAATACAGCCATAGTACTGGGTGATGCATCGTGCATTGAAAGAGGCAGCAAACTGTTTGAATCCACCCGGTAAGGTGTGTGTTTTTTTTTAACTTAGAAGCAGTCAGTGAGTGTTTAATATTTATTTATTGCTGATTTCTTCCACAAGAATGTTACATGTTAATGTATTTTGATAATTATAATAAAGTCATGTAATTTACTACTTTCAGGCAGAATCGTCAATATTACAAGTGTCATAATATGGACAAACTTGCCTAAAACAGAAACCTCCCTAAACTGGAATTTTTTTGTCCTGATCAGTTCCGGCTTAGGCAGATTTTACTCTACTATAACTTCATACAGAGAGGTCAGGCAGGAAGGGGAGGTGTTATAAAATGCCCTTTAGCTCATTGGCTGCCATGCGAGACTTTATAGTCTCCTAAGGACATTCAATAATTTTTAAGCATAAAACCAAATATATTATGCATTGGCTATAAGTTTCAATGTTGTAGCATTACACAAGTGCATTAATTATCGTTGGCACAGAGATGTAGTACCTGAAAAACTTGTACAGTACCAAGGTGTGTAGCATAGTATAGCAAGAATGCACTTGCAGTGAACATGTTAACGCCACAGAAATAGTTGTTTAGAATGCAAGTACACAAAAACCAGAGTAACAGAAACAATTTTTACTCAGGCAATATGTGACGCTTGTAACATCATATCGTTGGAGAAGTTCAGGAAAAATCACTCCCATGAAAAAGTTCACTTCTGAATTAAAAATTTGAATTTTTAATTTATTTACTGCTCTTTCTTGGCGACTATTTTCTCATTAAACTGTCACATCTCTCTTACGATTATTCTCATCACATATGCATTCCTTTAGATTTTACAATTTTTCCTCATCCCACTCTCAAAATTCCTATCACCTCTTTGAATTGCAATATAATTATTTTACAGTATTAACACTAGATTAGAAAGCATGACATTTGTGATTGTCAAAGTAGGCTCTGAGGAAATATAAATACATTCACTATATTCAAACAAGGCCAATACGATTTTCAACCAAAAGTATAGCTAGTCAGAACACTTTTAAGAGAAAATTAATCTTTTCCAAACACAAAAATAAATGTAGGGTGAGAGGCAAATTTACTTGAACATTTCAATAGTAAATTAAAATCTTCTAAGTTTATTACTTTGTAGTTACTGACGAGTGTTGAGAGCAATGAGGAAAGATGTTTATTTCCTACTAGGTAAGGACATTTCATCTAAAGATTCTTGATGGATACAGTCGCAAAGGCAAAGCTGCGATCTCAATAGGGTAAAGTGTTCCTCCAAATCCATTCTTCCAGAAACTAAAAGAACAGTTACCTGAATTTAATACATTGAAATTCTTCTTTAATTGCAATGGGGAAAAAAGTGATACTGTAGCAAAGGAAAAAGTGTGATGAAAGTGACCTTAATTATGATTGCCAATAAATAATTTTAACTCATTTTATTACGAACATTTTCACATGATAAATGGATTAAGAGTTTCATTTCTACAAAAAATAACATACAATTAATTCTGTTCATAAAATACTTTTATTTTGATTCCAATTGTCTAATAAAAAATATTGCTTGCATACATACATACATCTCAAATTGTCATTATCCTATCTGCATATGTTGCTTAACACCACTAACCTCGACTTGGGCCACATGAATTTTTAGATATCATGTGTCTTTATGTGTCTGATTAGATGATTTTTGGTATTGAATGCTTTTTCACAGTGCGCGCAATGGAAAAGTGATTTCTCAGTGTGATGTGTCCTCATATGGCCCAAACGCTGTGTGGAGTATGCAAAGGTCTTTTCACAATAATCACATTTATATGGTTTCTCTCCTGTGTGGATGCGCATATGAAGCTTCAGAGTTTCTGTAGACCTCAGTTTCTTCCCACACTCCTCACAGCTGACGCTCCTCTCCTGGGAATGCATTGATTCATGGCATTTTAAGTGTGAACTCTGCCTAAATGACATGCTACAAAATCTGCACTGGTATGGTTTTTCTCCCGTGTGTATCCGCATGTGAGTTTTCATATGAGACAAACTTACAATATTGCTGCAAATTTCACATTTCCTCTGATTTTCTTTGGTATGTATACTTTTGTGGAAATTAAATGAAGTACCTGTTGCAAATGATTTGGGGCATAACTTACATTTGTATGGTCTCTCCCCAGTATGCTGACGCTTATGAACTGTTAAGTTGCCACTCTGAAAAAACGACTTTCCACATATGTCGCACAAATGTGGTTTTTGGTTCAAGTGCATCCTTGTGTGAATCGTTAAATCAGATTTGTATCTAAATTTCCGCTCACATTTGTCACAACTGTAGGGCTCTTCCCCAGTGTGCTGCCTTTTGTGCACAGTCAAAGCAGAATTCTGAGTGAATCGTTTCTCACAATAGTCACAAGCATAGGGTTTTTCCCCGGTATGCGTCCGCATGTGCATTGTGAGGTGCTCATTGCGACTAAAGATTCTATTGCAGATCTTACATTTACACTCCTTCACAGGTCCCACGGACATATGCTTTTTGACATGGGTAATGAGCACACTTCGATGGGAGAACTGAGCCTGGCATGTGTCGCATGTGAGGTGTTGTCCCTTGTGTTTCATGTTATGGGTAGTGAGCTGGGATTTTTTGCAAAACTTTTCAGGACAATGTGGGCATGAGAAGGGTTGCTCTTTTGAATGTGTGCGCAGATGCCTGTCAAGTTCACTTAGTTGCCTAAAGCTTTGGTTGCAAAACTGGCAATGAAGAAGACAATCGCTAGTGTTGCCAGCGTAGGACATCTCTGAGTGAGTAACCTTGTGCCGAGCCAAATGGCTTGAAGACTTGAAGCTCTTTCCACACTTGCAATTGAACTTTTTCTTTTTCTTTGGTTGAGGTTCTGAGATCTGCGAGTGATCATTTGGCAAATCAGGGTTATTCTCATTGCCATCACCACTTTTTTCACTCTCTTCAACACATGCTTTAGATGAATCTGCATCTTCTTGCTTGACAACCAATTGCGCAGAAGTCAAATGTTCACCTGCGAACAAAAAACATTTTAAATAGTTCTCTAGAAGACTCTAAGATCATTATTACATGACTGATAGATGAAAAATCCAGTAAACATTTGGCTTCGGTCTACCAAATACTTCGACGAATTGCAAAACATTACGAAGTAAAATCTTTTCTGTTGCATAAGTGTTTCTAAACCATTAGAGACTACACTAACCACCAAAAAGAAACATTATATTTATTTTAACAATGGTTAAAGAATTAGTGAACATTTGTACTGTATAATTTTATAAAGACTAAACATGCCTTTAACAATTAATGTACTTCAACATGTGGGACAATGACCCCCATCTTGATCTGGTTTTCATCCTGTTTCCACTCATCTATTTAGCAAACACTGAGATGGCCTCTTGTTTTGCTTCTGAACATAAATAGAACAGACTTGGATGGTGATAGTGGTTACCATGCCCGAGTACTGATCCCAAGTTCGCAGGTTCAAACCCAAGTCAGGGGATTTTTGAGATGCCAAAAATCGATGGCATGCATGCAGACACTGATCGGCATATAAAACCGATACCACAAAAGGCATTTGGCCTTTAAATTAATTAAATCCTCTAGCAATTTAGCACCAATAAGAGTTTCGTTTTGAATTACTTGGATTACTGGATATTGTATCATGGCCTATGCAATCTGGTATTCAAATCAAATGCCAAAATTGGCGCACTAGCACCCCCAGGGAAAGCAATGGCAAACTACCCTAGTTATACTTGCTCAGGATAAGTCTCACAAGACTCTAGGGGCTTCTGGAGAGTAGCCTATGCACTAAACAGTGTATGGCATTAAAAGAAAAAGACACAAATGTAATTTCATTCTGCACAAGTTATGTTGAGTTGTCATTTTGCTAGTTGTGGTAGGAGTACATTCAGGAGGAGCAGGCTGCCATTTTGTTAGCAATGCTTTTGAATCTAATGTGAAGTTCGGGTACCAATACAAATATATTTTGTACAACCCAGGAGAGAAAAATGTCTAGTTTTCAAATGTTGCTACCCTCGCATTGTTGGTACTTTTAATCATCATTTAACTATCAATTGTGAATGATATTTTGGAGCTGGAGACAATTTATGCAGATTATACTCCCCCCCCCCATTCCTTACATACAGTGTCAACTGTTGTAATGGCAAAAATAAATCAAATACATCAAATCAAGTGTTTCATCTTAGGGAGAAAATAGTGAAGAAATGAGAGTGAGAGGGGAAAAGCAAATAATTGTAGGTGAACATACAAGTTGTGGTTGTTGCTGTTGTTTCTCCTTCCAGAAAACGTTAAATGGAAAAATATTTTTAAAAATTGCCCCTCTTTCATTATACATTGTTATTTGGATATCTGAATCTTTTGAGTGAACGACATAAGTGATTATGAAAAGATCCAGGAATAAGGTTGTATCCATGAATGATTTCATTTAACATAAGTGTCTTTCTGAAATAAAAATTAAAACATGAATACGCCAATATCATAAGAAGTATTCAAAAAGACCCCAAAAAACTAATGGTCGATTTAAATTAAAAAAATGCGGATTAAACAACTCACATTCTACATACGTAGTGTAGAGAAACTATAGTAATGCTGCAGCAAAAAATGGTGATTTTTCGACAGAAAATCTTGTTTTAAGGCAATACCGATAATGGATCAATTTTGTTCCTATATGTGGTAAATGATTTCCTCTAACAAGTTGTGTAATCAGAATTCACGTTTAATGGGTCCTTGGTAGCAAAATATTGACAGTAAAACACGTCTGTCCATATGTAGGTATGATGTAGATATGAATGGTGAATAACACATGTAAAAACCGAGAAATTTTGATGAATATAAAAATAATATTTTTAATTATTATATTTTTCTATCCATTTTTGTTTTCTTGTAGTATCAACAATGATAATTGGCAAAATGTATATCCCATACGAATTAGCGGCCATTGTTACTAGTAACCCACTGTTGTAATGACCGACTGATAACAGAAGGCGATAATGATGGCTGCAATTCGTTTGTGTTAATATAAACTAATACTTTTACACATTTGTAGAATATTACAATACCATTATTATTATTATTATTATTATTATTATTATTATTATTATTATTATTATTATTACTATTACTATTATTATTATTATTATTACATATTTTTCAATTTGTTTGCCAATTCTAACAGTATTGTATTATATATTAACCTTTCATTATTTTACTTTCTCGCATGCTGCTTATGCGGAATATTGTAAGGATAAAAAATTCATCTGACATGTTCGTGAAAACAGTGCATACCTTATACAATGAATTCAATGCCAGACATATTTCCATTTAAAGTTTTGAATAAAAAATCTATTGCTTGAAACTATATAATTTCCATACCAAAGTTCTACTAAAGTGAGTTTTACAAAAAGATAATGATTGAGATACGTTATTTCAGAGAGAAATTGTAGTACAAATAGTTTTTCATAACCACTCAACATTTGAGATTTCAAGAAACTTAAATAAAAAATCATTTAAAGCGCTTTATTCACAAATGTACTGAATTATAAAAATGCCAGAAATATAAATGTTATTGAGGGGGTTATGAAAAAAACAACTATACTTGTTTAATTTTTGAAAAATCAAAATGTTACATCTGAAAAGTATTTATATCATATTATATTTAACTCCATTAAAAAGTTTAAAGTAAAAAGTAACTGTGGTTTTTGAGAAATGACCGTTTTTAAAATTGCCCAGTTTTCTCTCAAAGTATTAGTGCAAAAACTATTAACATGTAAACACAAAGTACTCGACATTAATTAAGAATCTAATGGAAAAGATAAATTATTTAACATCACAGAATTGGAGTCTTAATTATCTTTGGAACAGCACTAATAACTTTTGCTAGGAGAGAGTGATGTGTACTTATAAAAATGGGATTAATTCTACATTCATTAAAACGCTTAAATTTTTATAAATTTCAGAAGTTATATTTTTTGGCACTCCCTTTCTTTCTTTGTTCTTATTGAAAATTATTTTTCAATATTAGATCTTTGATTAATGTCATGTACAATTTTTTCACAGTACAAGTAGGTAATTCTCATGTAATTTTGGGCACAAACGGATCACTTAAAAAAAAAAAGAATTTTCTATAGCTCCAAATTTGCATACATAAAACATTTTTTTATAAAAATAGAAAAAAGGAAAAACAAGATTCCCCCTAATAAGCAACCTCTCCTCCAAAGTACCATTTTTTTCCAACGAACCAATAGTGGACATTTAATACAGATTTTACTTGATGTGTTTTCTTGAGAGTTCTTTGTTAATGAACCATACAATACTCTATTTACATTATTATTTGTTTTTTGATTGGTTTTCCTAGGAGATATCTTTTTGGCTGACTCCTATTTTCTACTTTCAACAATCGAGGAACTAACATGTAGCAATGCAAAGGGGCCTGATTTCATAGTTTAACACTACCCCTCCATCTAGTCCCTACAGTAAAGAAACACTGCATAACACTTTCAATCCCAGGAGTAGGAGAAAATTGGTTAGTCTGAAGCAGCTTCCGATCAACTTTTGCTAGTTTTATTTTACAATGTTATTACAGTTTACATTGTTTTTGATAGTATTAACTGGTTTCCTGAGACTTGAACGATTGTTTGTCAGTTAATGCCTTATTTTACGTGGCAAGACTTGGGTCAACAGGCCTGCTTTACTGTCTGATCATGCAAGTTTCGTTACGCTGCTTTCACCACCTAGCAGAGAAAAAAAGGTATTACTCGGGTGATGAAACTGGCGAATTTGAATTTAGTTCGGAGGCTTCTTTTGTGGTTGAGGATCTTTGACATGCAGCAAATCTACAACATGGGACAGCCAGTTTTACTTCCCCTCCATACAAAGGATTTTTTGGCCCTTAAAAATCCATGGTTTGATTGGATTTGAACCTGCAAACGTAGGTACAATAGCTCGATACGCTGTTATACCCCCAAACCCTTCAGCCCATTAAGAGATGTGCTTCCAACCAGTATATTGCTTTAGGATAGCATGACTCACTTGTGCCAGCTGTTTCTTCCTTTACCAGCTGTTCCAAGTGGTTTATCAGGGGCTTCTTATCCCTGTCACACCCAGCCAATGGATCTAGTGCAAGAGGATCCTGAAAACCAAAGAATTGGTAATATTAGAACAAAATCTCAATCATAGGAAATCATAGGAAATTTCATCTGCATTAGGACATATTGAAGATTACAACCCCCCCAAAAAAGGTAGAATTTGGCTTACAGTGCCACAAATTTATACTTCTTAAACCTAATATTAAAACAAACTTTCAGCAGAGAAAAAAATAAATGAAAAAGAATGAAGTGAGCAAAGAAAAGCCACTCATTTACACAGGGTAATAACTTCAAAACTACACACACACACCAAAAATAAAAAACTGCCTTTTAAATTTCTGACAAAAACAGAAACCTGCTTACCTCTTCCAATTCCTTAGCACCGTTGAGATACAGCAACTCAAAAGGTTTCACCTGCACAAAAGTAAGGTTATTTAGTAGTAGTGCCTCACAGTAGTTATAATTACAACAATAATGTGTACTAGAAATAAAATAATATTCTCTAAAATGTTAATTGTGGTAAATTAATTCCATAGGAACATCTGCATGAAATTTGCACATAAGAAATGTGCCAAAGTCAACTTAAAAGTGAGGCAAAATGGTAACACCAGACAGCATTCATGTTGATTCAAGATACACAAAGATCCGCAAAACCTACAAAAATTTGAGCCTTGATGATTGTGACATTTTAAATGACACATTAAGGAGAGAATTTGCAGGGAGAATTACAGAAAAATAACACTAGTCCTACAGTATACTTAGAATTCCAGGAATAAAAGCTAGTTAGATTAGCATGTACCCAAGAACCATTTCAGACTGGTAAACTGGGCAAGAAATTCAGACAATGGATTGAAAAACTACAGAACAGCTTACAATATATCATTGCTCACTCTGAAGCTGATATACATAGAGTTCATGGGTCACACAAGAAAGAAAAGGGAGAATTCAGACAAATTGAAGCTTCCTGGCGCAATGATATACTTGGAACAGGAAAGTACACGGTCAGACATCCAAGTGACATACTTGGCTGGCTGTTAAATTTGACTGAAAGAATAGAAACAAAGACGCTGTAAGTGAAGCAAGATGCATTGTGAAAGAATGCATCATGCACGCAAAATAATACAGACATTGAATTGCAAATGTTCCTTGACATGAAATGGGGGAGACAAAAAATTTAAAGAAATCGTGGAGAGACATATATCAATACATAGGAAATAAGTAAAAAGAATGGACACAATACAAATCAAGATCAACTGATCATTTATGTGCTTTAAAAGGGAAGAATGAAACCAGAATCAGAAGCAGTTGCAGTTGTAATAGCTGAATTCTCGGCTATCCGGGAGACGCCGCGTCGTTGGCTGGGGTGCCGACGTTTCGCCTGACATATCGCAGGCTTCCTCACTGCCCTGAGGAAGCCTGCGATATGTCAGGCGAAACGTCGGCACCCCAGCCAACGACGCGGCGTCTCCCGGATAGCCGAGAATTCATGGATTCGAGCCGCGGAAGCTTACGTATACATCCGTTGTAATAGATCAGGTATTGAGAACACGTCATAATGATAAAGCTGTTCACAAAATTTCCCAGGATGATAAATGCAGTGTTTGTCATGAACGTTTAGAAACCATACCACTCAATTCCACCAAAGTCTGAATTCTTGAAACGATAGAATAGTGTTTGTAGTTACCTCCTCTGACAGATCTCTATTGACCTTAAAGTTCATTTGATACAAACACTCATCAAAATCTGTATTGTATGTTGGTCTGTGTTTAACAACTGCTTTATAATCAATTAAACCACGTTGATTATAAGGCAGCAGCATCTAAACCAGATATTGTTACACAGGATTTGGAATAAAAAAAATTAATGTCTCCATTTAGAGATGTAGCTGTGCAATGCAATTAGAACATTATAACAGAAGCAGAGAAACTTCTTAGAAACCTAGATGATGACAAGAACTTGGATTTTGAGATCAGCTGGATGTGGGGGTAAAAATGCAGGTTTTAACAATACTTGCCAAAGGCTCAGGGATTTGTTCCAAAACATACTTACACCTACAAAATTATCCAAATTCCATAGTCAATCCAAAGACTGGGAAGTATCAATAATCTCGTTATTGGGATTAGCCCATAATTTGTACAAAGGATTGTAGGGGGCACTGACCACCACTAGATCTGCTACTTACAAAGCTGGAGTAAATTTTGTATTTCACTGACATCTAATATCTTCAATTTTGGATTTATGGTGGGATGATGATGACTAGGGAGTGTATTTCTATGATTTTGCATATTTTTGCTCGATACTTCTGGGCATAGCTAAGTGAAATTTCTTGACATTTGGTTAGAATTACATGCTATGTAGATTAATATGATAGTGCACATTTGGGTGATTTTTCTTGTTGGTGGATGTTTTTGTAATTACAGGAGCATATTTTGCACACTGTTAAAATAGAGGCTTATCTGTAAAATTAATATTCTATTATTAATATAATATATATTTATATTCTGTTTCATGTTTCAATAGAATCTATATATTTCAGAGCATTCATTGATCAGAAAAAGCATGTCACCATTTGAGGGTTTTTTTTTCTTCTTCCTATCAATTATCAAATTCTTGCAAAAAGTAGGATATTCTATATATGTGTTTTAAAGCATAAAGAAAAAATTAAACAATGTACCATGTACTTCTACACAAACAACCTACAATGTACTTCTCTAGAGTGCATATTATCTTCAAATATTTCTCCCGTGAAGTAAGCTGGGTTATAATGTTTGCACAAAAGTATATCTTTTCATTCCAAGCACGATTCTCTTGAACTTTATCGAGAGGTTAATAGAGGAAATGCAATATTTTTAATTTTCATTGTTTATTTTACAATTTTGGGGTAATAAATACATATTTTTAAAAGAATATTTCAAGATATTTTCGGGCATAAAAATCATTGTAATGATGAGTGTTACTAGGATCTGGATGTTAATAATGATTAAATTTTTTTCTTTGTGTTATTTCCATGAAAAATGTAACTTAAAACATGATTTTATCTACAATTACTAAAATTATGCAATTTTCACATGTTTTATACAGTCATATTTTGGCTTTTTTTAAACCTTTTGGTCATATTCCCTAAATTTATCATAATATGGTCATATTTTCAGATGAATTTTTGTACTTTTTGTCATATTATCTTTCCGATTCCACTTTCACATACTTGCTTGCAGTTGTCTCAAAGAAATGTTTCACATCTAAATGATATCTAATTTCTTACAATTGTTATTTCTAATTGTTGTCTGTCTTTACTATAAATATATGTATGTGAATTGGGAGGGTAAGCTATACAGAAGGTGAGGGGGAATCATATTAAGTACAAGATGTGAAGGAAGTGATAGTTTATTTTCGTCAGGGTTTTTGTCCAACTCAACCACTTCTATAAATAACTTCAGATGGTAAAATTGTCTTCACGGTGTGTCAAAGATATTTTCAATAAAATGCTTAAAAACATATAACAGTGGAAACATTATGACGGTTTGGAAAATGCAACCAATATTTTTTTAAGTCATATTTATGGTCATATTTTCATATTTTTTAGGTCATAAAGGCTTGCATATTTTTAACATTTTTAGATCATGGACCTATGGGTCCTAATGATGACTATGATAATGATAAAAATATACAAGAAAAAAGTATAAAAATACTAAACCAGGAAACAAAGTTTTTCCCTTGGAAATGTTAGTATCCTACCACCCTTATTCTAAGAAGAGAAAAAGAACTTCAATAACAGAGTAACTATGTCTATAGATTTTTTATTTAAAAATTAAACATTGCAATTTAGGCAGTTCAGTATATTTTTAAGTTATAACTCAAGAGAGGAATAAAAATTATCACTCAGCAAAACAAATTAGTAGCTGAATTTAATATTAAGAAATTATTTTATTAAAGCAATAAATGGTACAAGGAATTAATATAACATTTGAATAATGTCTTCTCCTTCTTCAGTGTTGGACGTTATTCTATCTATTACTTCAATATGAAGGAAAGTGAGAATGTTTAAATGAAACATACAAGTATTGCAAACAGGATCATATAAAACCTTTGCTCAACTGCAATTTCGTAAATATTGAATTCAGCTACACAATTGATTTGTTAAATAGAAATTTTTAGTCCTCCCTTGCCTTAAAACTTAAAAATATACTGAACTGAACAAAATGCATTTCCTTGGTTTGTTCATACCTCAACATCCAGATCTGGCTCCTCCTTCAAGATGGTCTCAGAGTACTCCATCAGACTGACTTCAGAGCCAGCCCCCCCTACAAGAGAGAGAAGATTTCAGCACAAATAGAAACTCAGAAGCCTTGAATTTCTATATAGAAATAACACTATGAGCCTCATTTATGTTGAAAACACCACACTGTTGGGTTAGGCAATTTTGGACTCCATGCCAAACTGAATTTCAGAACCAAAAACAAATCAAATATTGCCTGATGTAATTGTATAGATCATTTTAGCTTGCCATTTCATTGATTATAATAATTTTACTAAACCAGGATTTAAAAATTAATTATTAAAACTAAGATTCAAGAAACCAAACAGTTCCAAAGAGCAACAATTCAAAATATTTTGTTTCGAGATATTGTCATTTTGAAGTTTAATATTGTTCTGAAAATGTAAGTTTATATCACCTGAATTCAAAATTTGTGGCGTAGTTACAACAAAAGTAGAAAATTTCCTAGCAATTTAAATCATTACAGAATTAAACTAAGAAGTGTCTTTTTTTCCCCACCTAAGATTGAGTTGTCCCTTTTTTTGAACTGTCCAAAAGAGGAAACAAGCCAACAATTTTCTGAGATGAAGCAATTAGAAAGGGGAAATAAAAACAAAATTTCAATGAAAAGTAATAACTATATTTATGATTTTTAATAATGGATGCAATATTTAATAAGTAAAGATATGAAATATCAGTTCTCAAATTATTCATCATTAAAAATGTTCAAAATGTAAAGTTTTGTGTGTTTCAGGTTGTTAGGTCCATGGACAGAGGTAAATTAGATTCAAGGTACTATGTTTGGCAATTGCAATTAAGGGGGTAGAGACAGCTTACAGCAGTTACATTTTTTATACTTTTCCTCTTTTTTCTCCATTAAAATCATACTCCACAGCACTGAAAATGAATTGACACACAAATATTTTCTTCTTCAAAGAAAAATTTGCTTTTAACTTTTTTTTTTTTTTTTGAAAAATCAAACTTCAACCACTTTTCAAGGCACTGACAATATTTTCCTGATAACTCAAAATATGTTCAAGATTTTTACCAATTTCTTCTTTTGATTTGTTGGACATACTCACAGGTACAAAATCACGCTCTTTTACTTACATCTCTGAAATAAATATTATTTTTAATTTGAATAAAAATGAATATATTGATTATTAATTCTTTTTTTTTCAGTTATATATTTTTTATGACAATATCTATTGTACTGTATGATTTAGCATGGTGTTGTAGATAAGACTTGGTTACATATATCATACAAATTTCATAACTTTAACATCATTAGTTTTTGAGTTATAAGAGAAACAGATCATAAAAGTTATTCTGGAAAACAAGCGATGATGTTTGATGCATGAGTTTTGCTACTGTAATATATGCATGATGCAGCGATGCATCTTTTAAATGATAACTCAAACCTTACTGTAGATATTGAAATATTTTTTCACCAATATATTTCTAAATAATTAATGCATAGAAAAAAAATTGTTTTGAAAACTCAAATTTTTTACGCTTTTAAGGTGTATCTGCCCCCTTAAGGCCCCTATTTGGACCTTCTGCACTAGGTCCTCTGAGAACTGATGCTCCTGCTTGTATTTATTATTCATCTTAATATGTGTGTGATTTAGTTTTGAAATCCAGAGCTCAAGAAAATGTGCACAGATTTTACTTCTTCCCATAAAACATTATACATAGTTTTTAAATGTGTTTTAATGTAAAATAAATAATTGAAAGTAAATAAGATTAAGAGAATAATAAAACGAACCTCCTCTACCAGCTACTGTCCACATATATTTCACACTTATTATTTCAAATTGGGATTATCAGTTTATTTTCAGAATATCAACAATTACTGAAGAACCGGTTATTAACAAGATACTCAAACAGGTAGCAATTATTTTTCCTTCTCCATCTTTATCCAGGAAAGATAATTTCAATGTTACAATAGTGCTTACATAAATCTATCAAATAGAGGGGGAAAAAAAATTATAAAACAAAACTGTAAATCTTTTGATATAATGGGTGGGGAAAGATAAACTTCCGAAAAACAAAATTACTACAATCCAAACCTAATGTCTAGTTTTGCCAAATTCTATTCTTTCAAAAGAATTACCGTGTAAAAAAATGTTATTGTGAAGCATAACATGAATAATAAGGAAAAGCCACCCACATGATCTTGCAATCCACTCTTCATTCAGTTTGTGATTACAAACATTGCTTTGCCTCTTTATTTATGAATCAATGGCTTTTGTCATAACAGACTTCATCAAGGGGCATGATACTTTTTATCAAATACAGGTATTGATAATTTAATCACACAACATAGAAACCATGGTAATCTGGAGCCAGTATTCAAAAGCAGCTTACTACAGAAATCAACAAAAAATACATGTGTATTATTTCATAAAATAATGCTAATAGATGTTTAAACTCCTAACACATTTGTTAATGCCAAGTAAAACCTCTTTTCTAGTTAACTGATTCCATAGAATTTTAAACTACATTGACTAGAAGTAGATGAATTAGAAGTGAGTGTTAAAAGTTGTGATTGATATGGCTATTTAATTAGTGGGGATGGGATATTCAAATGTTTCACTAATTTTCCTAGACGTTTATTGAATACAGGCTTGATTCAAAATTTGTCATTTTGAGTCTGTCAATTTAAATGCAAGTTTATGAACTTATTTTTGTATGACAAATATTGGTATTTATTACTCAAAAGAATATATAATATAATAAAGTTATTAATGCATTAATACATTAATATGATTCCAATACCTTGCACATGCCTGTAACAATTATCACAGTTCAGCTTCTCGGTAAACGACACTTCCTCACTCATCATACATTTTCTTTTTGTCATGTTTCCCTTGTTCAACTAAACATATATAGCTTTGCCTTCCTCTCATTTATCACACACAGTCTCAAATCTAAAATGATCAGATTTTGATAATATTTAGGTTTCTGCAAATACACTAACCTTTTATTTGTCATACACAGATTCAATTTAAAATGATCCCGTTTTGATCAAACTTAATCTAGTTTCCACGAATATACTAACTTCTATGTTGAATACTTGCATTTAGGAATTAGAAATTGGTGTTTCTCACAAATTCTTCTTGAAAACAAGTAGAACTAAGTAAAGATTTGTTGGATAGCAAAGACATTATTAAAAGAATTATATATGAATAGTAAACATGCAGATAAATAATGAATTTTGCGTTGTCATCCATGATTAGCACCATGAAGTCACCTCTCCAAATTATTTCTTGAGTGCAACACAAAGAAATATGCAATTAATAGTTTGAGTAGAGAATACAATGGAATGCACACTACAGGATAGAGATTTTCAACACCCTTGTTTTCAGTTTGTGACATGGTTTTATATCTAATTTGATTAGATACATTGCCTTAACTTACCTAATTATTACAATTAGAACTCGCATACATTATAGAAACATCCGTGCTAAAATTCAACTATTTGTTTCCACAGCTACAAGGACAAAATTATAAGTCTAATGCTAGCACAATACATTGCTTTGCCATTTTCAACATCAAACACTTAATACATATATAATTTCATTAACATCACATAATTAAGAAATCGCATTACTAATATATCCTATCTTTTTGAGTTATTTTCATATTCATCAAATATTTGTTGTATTTCATACATTAAGATTACAAACAAAACAAATTCCATAGACCACATGTTGAGAATCAATTAAACAACCCTTCAGACATAATCACACAAAGACGAAATTGTCATAGATAATTATAAGCCCCTCTGAGTATTAAAGGGACTTAACGGCTTCAGTAATAATAAGTACAATACGTTACTTCAGCATTTCACTCAAACAATGATCGTATCACAAAAAATTTCAAAGGATTATCTACTTTCAAGAGGCACATCATCACATCTCTATTTACTTCGAAGCCATGATATAATAGAACTGAGAATAGATATTTAACTTACAAGACTAGTAAACAACACCAATATCCTACCTTCGCTAGCGTATGAATTTGGGCTCAAGAAACATGAAAGAGGAAGTCAACATCCGGTGGCAAATGATCCGATAAGATCATGTGTCACACAAGTAAGTTCTTACGAAATAGGACTTCATGCAGTCCACATTATTTATCTAAATCGTTCTGTTGCTGTATGCACAAAACCACAACCAAATAGTGATATATAATCTAGTTTGCTTCTTAACGATGACTTTTACGTCGTATTTTCCGCGTTAAATCTGTGCGTGTTAAATCTACCGCGTTCCAATACCAACCCACGATACAATAACAACCGAGCCACTTGCGCTCCAAAGACCAAGAAACAGTTGAAGGCAAAAGATCGCAGTGAGCCAGAGAGAAAATAGTGAGCACTGATGACAACATTCCAAAAATGCACAGAAATATTAACCGACTCTAACGACCATAAATATTATACGGAAGTTAGGTTTACGGGGCTTGGTCAGTAGTAGCAAATATTTTTTAACACTTGGTTGTTTACCAACATTTCGGAAGATGTATATCCCATCATCAGCGCTTCCAACTACCAGCAGAGAGAGCGCGAGGTAAAAGTAAAATACAATAAATATAAAATAATAGTAAAAATAATATAGTAAATATAAAATAAGAAAGTAAAAATAACCTTTTCCTTACTAAGTGATGCCTGTGCATTGTTCAGAACTGTTAGTAGAGGCATCAATGTTCTAGATGAGACTTCTTTCACATGAGGCGTGGTATGATGTTTCGGGACCCATAATCTCTGAAAGATTACTCAAATATGACCCTCACAACATTCATGAACTCACATCATCATTCATGTATATAACCCTCACTCAATAATGATTCTTCATGATAAGTAAATAGAAGGATGGATTTCAATATCTGGAATACAAATATTTAATGTCACACTTTCTCGGCATGAAACATGCAGACATATACTGTTAGTCCGTTCCGTGTATCCCTTTATTTTACTATTGACAGAGGATTGTTCTAATGGATGTGTATTTCCAGCTCAACGATGCCCCAGAACATACCACTAAACGTTCTAAACATCTGTTTGCAGGCTTTGGGCTCGCATTTTTTCAGACTAATTGGGGTCCGTATAATGTCGCAAGAGGTGGCTCAGGACATCAACTAATATCATTGCACTGCCTCTGAGCGGGAGGGTCTAGGCTCGAGTCTCGACGGTGGCAGTATTTTCGACACTAGTCTGTCAGCTAGGTCGAGTTCATTCGCTATTTGGAGGCAGCCGGTTCCTTTGATCGATAGTTATCCGTGTTTCCTTTTTTTTTTTTTTACCATCACAAGGCGAATGCCGGAGCAGAACCCTAACAAACGGGCCACGGACCGCGAGCGATCTTTCCCTCCCATTCCTTGTCCTATCTTACTCCTTACACTCAAATTTACTGCACTACCACGCATGCCGGGAGACCGGTCGGGAACTTAGAGCTTGTCTCCGGCTGGGGCGGTGCCCCGCTGGTGGGAGATACCTGGTTTGGGACACCCCCCCCTTGCCGACGGTAGGTCAACGTCGGATCTCGTCATCCAGCGGGAAAAGATCACTGCCACCTCCCGAGGAAAATAACGCGCATTACACTTACGGGACAATACATGACTTCAGTGGTTTGACGCAACCGGAATCACTCGTCAATCAAATAAATCATCAATCAAACCGCATAATTTCGAACTGTTAAGTGTACGTCCACCAAGATCTCCAAATCTTAACCTTCTCGATTCCTTTTCCAGAGGAGCAGGGAAAGAAAAGCTCTACAAAGATTGTCCACAAGTCAATTTATACTCGCCAATGCAGCAATGCATAAAATGCGCGTAATGTAAATATTAAGGACGTGAGAGATATTAAAAAAAAGTAATATTTGAAAAATCGAAATGGCTTCGATGGCGTATTATTCAGTGCAATTTAGAACTATTTACATAAAAATGTCAAAGATAAAAGAGTAGTCATTTTTTGAGAGAATCTTGTTTTTAAAGTTAATTTATTCCAGTTAAAGTATTAAAGTTAAACTTTATTACATGCGAAAACTACACACATTTTGAAAAAATGTACATAACCTCATTTAAATTTATAATTTTGTAGAACAAATTTCATTCGTAGGAAGAATCTGTTTCTTCTATATTGTAGATGCAGGAAAACGCCAAACAATTATAAACTTTTGCAATTTCCAAAATTCAGAGAATTCAACGGAAATAAGACCAGCACAATTTTTATAAGCATATTTGCAGTAACCAATAAAAAAAAATTGGAACTATTTTTGAGAAAAAATTGAAAATGTTCTTAAGGTTTTATGTAAAGTATTTTCCCAAAAATAAAATATTCGTTTGAAATTCAATGGGCAGCGACATCAGCCAAACCGATCGGGGAATATCAGTTTTGGAGAAAACTTTTCTTGCGGTTCGTCCGCTACCGTTGTTCGCAGACGGACACACGGCCGGCCAAGGAGACGGATGGACTGTGGCACAGATGGACGGATGGTCAGGTAGACACACGTTTAGCCGTAAACCAATTTTTCGGCATGAAGGACTCACAAAACGTGGATTCTGACTTCATAACTTACTACATTTAGAAATAAGAATTTCCACTTTTACGGAATCAGAAAACTACATAATGAGATTTTTGCAGAAAAATCGATCGTTTTCGATGCAGGATTATTTAACTTCTGTAACTAATAAACGGAGTACGCACGAGAAAGTAAATATTGCTGTCCCACTCCTAATATTACGCGCCCATGAATGAATCGTGGGGTCATCGGCCACAGAGATGAATTACGCCACGTAACGTCCACGTCAGTTGCGCAATACGACTGTCACTCCCTGAATCTCCCCTGCCCCCCACCATCGCACCTTCCCCCACCGCCGCGGCACCGCGACCTTCACTCGGCAAAATGAAGCCTTGCACGCCGGCAGATCAGGCGTTGTCCACAGCGAATGCTCTGCTTTTATATAAAGCCATGATTAGGCCCATTATGGACTACGCCTGCCCAAGTTGGGGAATAGCGGCGCATTGCCACTTAAATAAGTTGCAAATAGTTCAAAATGCGTGCCTCCGTAGAATACTGTGCGCGCCAATGTTTATTAGAATCGCAGACTTACACGCTGCAGTAAAGTTACCGCTCCTCGAAGAGCACTTTAAAAATTTAGCTGAAAATTTCTTTTCCAAAATAAATACGTCAAATAATGACATAATATTAAATTTAAATCTGTACGAGCCGGATCCCACGGCTACGTACAAGCGCCCGAGAGATATGCTGCAATAGGCGAGACGCCAATACTTGCATGAAAATTGCGGTAAACAACGCCAAAAGCGCGCCGAAAGGCTATTGTCATCTCTGACCTCTGTTTTCTTTTCATTTTTCAGATCAGCCATAGATGTCCGAAAGGATAGGGATGGCTCCACAGCAGGGAAGTGTGGTTGCATTGCACTTTAGCGGCCACACGGAACTGTGCTGCATAGCGAGGGGAGAGGCAGATCAGGCGTGCGCAGTAGAGCGTGTGCAGTCCAACCTGCGAGGACGTGCAGTGAGTGGTACGTCTTGTCTCCGCTGATAATTTACTATCGCCCATCTAACAGTGTGTGTGTGCGTGTGGGTTTGTGAGACTGTGTCGACTATAGCATTACACAGTGTGGTACAGAAAATCGGTAAGTCTGGAAACAAAATTTTAACTATTTTTATTTAACTTGCGCAGTCAGGAATATGTTATGCATAAATGGACCAAGCAAGTGCTTAGTAACCCTATGGAGAATGGGCCCGAAGTAATTTTGAAACAAGACTTTAAATTAGTTATACCGCCAAAATATTAGGGTATTATCCCTTGTCGAAACGATTCCTTATCTTATCTCAGAGTTCACGAGATCGTTGAACGAAAGGGAAAAGCACGAACGGTGGTAATTTCTGTTCCGGTTCCTGCAGGCAGGAAACCGCACCGGAACGAGCTGCTTGCCTTCGTGGGGATCCCGGCGCTCCCACAAGCAAGGGCAATTTCCCCTGACTCCGCACACATTTCCCCTCCGAATTCAGAAAGGGGTGTACCCGCACAAGCTGAAGCGGCGCGAGGCGGCGAATAGTGGCTTTATACGAAAATGTGTTTGCCATATTTTTGATAAACAAATAACCAAGAATTGTATTGTTTATATTCTTGACTGAGTATTACTCTTTAATGTTTAATTTCTTACTAAATTCTCCCGTATATAAACGTCTTTGCTAAGTAACCAGATAATGTTTCAATGGCGAATTCTTTCCTTCTTTTCGTTTTGTTTTGTGTTATTGAATAGTTCAGTTATTTATAGTAGTTAGCAATAAGGTGAAATAAATTAACAAGTATCTATAAGTTATTATACGTAGGACAGTGTTGTGATAGTGCCACGCAAAACAATAACGAGTGCAAGCCCACTCCATGACAAACGCGACCACACCACAACTGTAACTGACGTATTGTTTGAAGTCTTTGTTGAGTTTGTAAGCAATTCTGTGTGTTAGTGTATGATACTACAGGTCTAATGGGGATAGTAGACTTGTGTATTTTAGGTAAACCATATAATCGTGGAGGGAGTGGATTGCGTGGAAGAAATCTCTGTGGATGAGTGAATAGAGCTTTAGATTCAGCGAGTTCTTGTTTTAAGGAAGTGTGGTGTTTGTTAGTGGGTCGTTTTTTAGGAGTGAGATGCCGTTGTTGCCATTGATAAAATCGAGTACTTTGTTGTTGTATTCTTCCTTGTCCAGAATCACTATAGAATTGCCTTTGTCCGCTTTCGTTATAACAATATTGTCTTGGGAGATTTTGTCTTTTAGTTTTTTAGCAGTTAATTGTTCTGACGAGATGGGCTTTGGGTGCGAGTGGTGTTCAATATGTTGTTTGATAGTATGTGTAACAGTGTGCTTGATTTCTGTGTGATTAGTATCATTGGGAAGGACAGTGTCTAGGTGAATATACAGATTTTTTAGAGTATTGGCGTTGGGTGGAGAAGGAGGTGAAAATTTGAGACCTTTTTGTAGGAGTGTGGTTTCAGTATGGGATAGAGTAGAGGATGAGAGATTTATGATACGAGGATGAAAGTTGGGGTGAGTCATAGAGTCAGATTGTTTTCTATGTGTTTGATATAGCGCTTTGCTGCAAGATAGACGTTCCAGCTTGCTTACCTGTTTTTGTTTCTGGCGGCTACATATTCCAGATAATGTTTGAATGGCGAATTCTTTCCTTGTTTTCGTTTTGTTTTGTGTTATTGAATAGTTCAGTTATTTATTGTAGTTAGCAATAAGGTGAAATAAATTAACAAGTATCTATAAGTTATTATACGTTGGACAGTGTTGTGATAGTGCCACGCAAAACAATAACGAGTGCAAGCCCACTCCATGACAAACGCGACCACACCACAACACCATTTTGGACGTGTCCGGATACTTTTGATCATATAATGTACATCCTTCCAAGTCGTATGTGGCGGGCGCTCGTTAACTACGAGTCGTAATATTCAGAAGGGCAAAATACTTCCAGACATGTCTGTCATCTCTGGAGCAATAGGTGTTATTTATACTCGTAGATTGATTGATTGATTGATTAGTGATTCCGGGCGCGTCAACTGCTAAGGTCATTACACCTGTTAGTGTAGTGCATGTTTTTCTGGAGATGTTGTGATCTTCCCCTTCTGGATGGTGAGATCCAGTGCCGTTCTATCGTCGGCTAAGGCTGTTTTCCCCTCTCTCACCAGCAGGGCACCACCCCAGCCGACACAAGCTCTAAGCTCCCGATCGGTCTCTCGGCATGTGTGGGTAGTGTAGTGCAAGTTAGTGTAAGTGTGTGTAAGTAAGGGCGAGAATACATGGAAGAGGAAGGAAAGATCGCGTGCGGATCGTGACCCATTTGTTAGGGTAGTGCTCCGGCATTCGCCTGATGTTGATGGGAGAAACCACTGAAAACTACCTATCAGAGCATCCGGTCGCTAGAATTATCCTGGGGTAGCGATTGAACTTGACCTAGTCATAAAACTTGTGTCGAATATCCTGCTACCGTCGGGACTCGAACCTAGGACCTCCAGGTCAGAGGCACTGTATTGACATATGATGCACACGTAGATGTAAATTGTGAATTATGAAAGAAATGAAAAAAAAAAAATATATTGACAGCCTCGATCTGCGCCCCAGCGATAATCACGGCAAGCAAATACTGAAGACGGAACAAGCACCGACGCAACTCGTAGCACGGTAACAATTGACTTTTGGACTTCAGACAACATCGCTTTACTGATAGGAAGTTATCTTCGCATTTTATTTTGACTTATTCTTGTATTACTTATAAACGTAGGAGATAAAAGTTGTGTAATGATGCAAAAAAACCGCTGTAAAGAATTTGACGGACGTAAACATTATAGGGGTCTCTCACACCGAAGAGTATTGCTCTTTTCCGAACTTGTGTGTGTCTGTTCACAACACTAGTGGTTATTTTCGATGTCTGGCGAGCCTCAATATTCTGGGAATTCGAAATTCATATTTTTATTTTTGTGGGTACCTTTGTACCCTCTCCTATATCTATGTTATTTAACTTATTACTAATACAGTTCAAACCCTTGAACATTACATGTTTAGATTGTAGGTATAAAGCTGAATTTTGTAAATTGAATAATAGAACTGAACATTTCATTTACACTTGTGAATTATCAATTAATTTTAGATACATATTGTTTTTCGAATCTCTTGCTGTTCCTTTGTTTTGATTTTTTTTTAAATGGATGAATTGTTAGTAGAATAGAAATTGCAATATCTGACATATTGGACTGAGTAACCCGCGTCCGTTACAAATAGATCACAACAATCAAGGCAACTATATTATGTTTAAATTTTCTTTTTATTTCAATTTTACGTTTTTATTACAACCAAGTTTTAGCATGAAAACATCCTCCGGAAGTGTCCTGTTAAGCTATTTTAATATAAGTTAACCAATACTCATAATGCGAGGAGAGTTGTGCTGTTGTAGCACCACTAGTTACTTTTTCGGCTACTGCGTACGTCTACATACATAGTAAGAGAAAGTATTGTATTAAGCAGAGGGAAGTGGCAATTTTTTCGTTTGAAAAACTCCCGTGGGTGGTTGTTGTCGGGGGGGGGATGATATTTTACGCAAAAATCACGGTTTGAATTAATAGGAAGGTTAAATTGTTTCTGAACGAAAACCCTTAGCGTTTCAAATATATATATATATATATATATATATATATATATATATATATATAATTGTTAGTTTTGGAGTTAGAAGGTATAAAAGGGTATTGCATCACAGTCTTATTTCGTGCTTCGATTCCAATTTTTGTTTAAAAATCAACATCTTTTTTTAAATAATTTCAAAGGTGGAAAAACATTTCTGAAAAAATTAATTTGAATATCCAGTGTGAATATTTCATTCGGCAAAATCAATTAATGGAATACATTTGAAAAGAATCAATTTTTTAGATTTAATGATTTGCTGAGCTTTTCAATCGAGGAAAATTGAATTTATCTTGAATGTCCTTGCAGCTGAAACGTTTCGTAGACTTGCTACAGGCATTTGGGAGCCATTATTTTTGTCTGAAGTGGATTTCTTGAATCAGCATTTTCTTCTCGAAGCACACCCATCAGCAGATTTTATCACCACGCGTAAACAAAGATAATCACCATATCTTGGGTACAACCTTTAATTTAGAGGGCTCATTTTTTGAATGGGTATATTTATGCGTGAAAATATCTGGATTTTAGCTAGACTTTTAGTTCATTGAGAGGTACATAGAGTGACGAATACCAATAAGTGTGTTTCTAGAAATCAAAAATGTATATACAGCATCTTTAGTTTAACTCGCAACCCATGTCTGAGAGCACTTGTTCTTGTTTTAGCAATTTGGCAACTGCGTGTCTGCGACAGCCGTGCCTCGCACGTCGAGACTGCAGAGAGGAGGCGACCGTCAGGTCATAAGCTGCAACAACTTTCCTGTTTCTGTGTTATTCCCATCCAAGAGCTTAGGAGGGCAGGTACGCGGGTCACGTGCCGGAAGCTTTTTGCGCTGCACAGAGTGGGTGGGGTGAGCAGAGTCATGAGCAAGAAACAAAACGTCTCTTTAGGTGATTCTATCCAGTATGCTTAAGAAACAAAAGTGTAATACTGAAGATGTGGGGGAAGTTACGACTGTTTATCGTTTTATTAACACCAACGTAACAATACTTATTATTTAATGAAAGTCGGCTCAGAGAGAAATAAGAAACATATCTCGTGAAACATTACTGCCAAGCTCTTCATTATTTATAACACTAATAATGTATTATTATTAATTTTATTATTACTAATTATATTATTATTTATTATTATTGAATCTGATAATTAAGCAAATAAAAAGCCTTAATAAAATTATTAAAATTAACAATAAAACATTAATCAGTAGTAAATTAATAAATATTGACAATACCTAATAAAAATAATAAAATGTAATTTCCTTAAAATTACGAAAAAGTAAGCGACGAGTAAATGATCAAAGTGACCAGACAGGCGTTGAGTCTTTTCTGTGTAGTGGTTGCAGTACGTTGAATACTAATAAAGACAGGACACGTGCTTTCTCTTTCTTCCAACTAAAATTAGCCATATTTTCTCACTCCGAGATCTGAGGGGACGCGGCCGTGAGTTGCTAAAAGTGAAAGGTATTTCATGCGTTGCCAAATTGCGAAAATAAGAGGTGGAGTTTTCAGACATGGGGTGCGAGTTGAGCATAATTCTCTGTATGTGGCAATTTGGTCGTCTAGACGACATTCCGGCTAGTTAACCGTGTCCCTCATGCCTGGTTTTAGTTTAATTCCCGCGCTTGGGGATAAGAAAGACACGCGGTGAACATGACGTATTCCCTTCACCGTAACTACAGAAAATTCCGTCGGCCTAAGCTTTTCGTTGTCACACAGCTTCAGAAACTGAGACGATTTTAGCTACTGCTCTGCTTCTTTTGCATCGACCGTGAATCGAGCCCAGGATTACACCGTGGGAAGTTAGTACGCTGTCCATGAGCCATCTATAATTCGATTTAGGATCTATAATAGCCGATGACATTAGGTCATTGTTACACCTCCTGTCTTACAAAATGAATCTTAACAGTGCACATTTGTGAATCCACGTGCCCCATCCAGAACGACATTAATTAAAGGGAATTAATTAAAAAGGTTCATTTCATAAGGCATTTTATAAGGCAGGAGGCCACAATCTCCTAATGTCATCTGCCACTATAGAGAAATCGACTTTAGAGTCTGCGACAAAATTAAGATTTAAAAATGTGATGGACACAATTTGGGTTCATGCTGAATATTTTTTGTGAAAAGGTCTGGGATGAAATCATAACTATATAAATATTCAAAATATTTTTTAGCATTTATCTCAGCTATATTTTGTGATTTTCGTGAGGAAAGGTATTACTCGCGCAACTTTTCTTGAACGATGACCTTGATCCCCCTCCCTTGTGCAATAAACAGTTAAAGGCAAAAGCTCGCAACGGGCATTAATGACAACCTTCCAAGCATTAAACGTTCGTTGGCGCGAAACAGAAGCTTAGTCAGAGCCAATGGCTTTCATAATGCAGAACCCCTGTTCAAGTTTATTGTCAATATCGAAAGAAATGGCTTAGTTAGGTCCAGGTCCTTCAAAGGAGTCACCTAAAACTCCCGCAAAAATTAAGCACAAGATGCAGTTTTGACTTTCATTTCACAGACGTTGCCATTACTTAAAATACTCTAGTGGCCGACTTTGTAACTAATACCCCCACTCCACCCGAAATCGTCAATCCATCGTTCAAGAAAAGTTGCCCGAGTTATAGTAGGGCTTAGACGTGTTATCGCTTCCTCTTCTTATTCCGTTTTATAGTAAGAGGATGTCGAGCAATCGCGGAAGAGTTTCAGTTTAACTCCATGAATCCTATAGGAAAAACAACTTACTCCATACTATTCCCAAGTTCTTACTGTCGCTTCGCGAGGAGAGCGTGTCAAATCGAATCATTAAGAGTATATTTTTTTTCTGAGTCGAGGTTTTTCCAGCTAGAGTGAGGAAGCATGTTTGAGGTTATAATAAGCGGTACGACTTTAACCCTCTGGAAGAGCCATCTTCAGCGATCATAGTCATCCGATGAGTGCTGCCATCTGCTGGTGAAGCTCTTCTCGGTTTGGGTGGGTGAAGGCCACCGGTACACGCGGCAGACGCAGGGGCGGATTAATATTTTTGCCGCCTGTAGGCACATCAAATTTGCCGCCCCCTGTTTAACATTAATGTTACATTTCAAGTTGTAACGTTTCAGTAACAATTCTTCATTAATTTAAACGTTTTAACTTTAAAAGTAACATTATATTTTGCACATTGTTTTCTTAAATTAAATATATTTTTTGGATTGGCTAATTTTGGATATAAACTGTATCTTCATAGCAAGTAACGTTCAACATTATTAACGTTTCAACACTGAAACGTTAACATTAAAAGGAAACTAAAACATGACAACTAGAATTGCAACATGTTTTCTTTCGTCAACGGGCCTTAGTTTCAGATTCATATACTTCTGAAATCATAAGGTATACTCTAATGAAGTAGACAAATAAATAGCTTGTATTAAATATTAATATGATATTTTTAAAATAAAAATATGATTTAAGCTGTTATAGTTTTTAGAGAACCTAAATTTGTTTTAGAAAATATCAAGAAAATTTTGCGCCTTTGAAAATTTGCCGCCCTTGAAAATTTGCCGCCGTAGGCACGTGCCTACTGTGCCTATGCGTAAATCCACCTCTGTACACTACCAAACATTTCGGGAGCTTATTCTTTGTTGCAACTCCACTAGCCTCGGGGCGTGCTCCGCTGGGGCAAACTCCGCTAGCCCCTCGGCGCCAGCTCTCGTCATCCAGCAAGGAACATCACCACTACCTCCAGAGGAAATACATGCACTACACGTTAGGGAACTAATGACCTTAGCAGTTCACGCGCTCGAAAACACGAAATAATCAATAAATCAATCTCTCCAAGTCCTGACATCGCCCAATTCATACATCATACACACTTTCGGGACTAATGACCTTAGCCGTTGACGCGTCCGGAATAGCTCGCAATGAATCAAATTCTTTCCGTCTGCCCAGAGGTGGATTTACGCATAGGCACAGTAGGCACAGTAGGCACAATCATATTTTTATTTTAAAAATATCATATTAATATTTAATACAAGCTATTTATTTGTCTACTTCATTAGAGTATACCTTATGATTTCAGAAGTATATGAATCTGAAACTAAGGCCTGTTGACGAAAGAAAACATGTTGCAATTCTAGTTGTCATGTTTTAGTTTCCTTTTAATGTTAACGTTTCAGTGTTGAAACGTTAATAATGTTGAACGTTACTTGCTATGAAGATACAGTTTATATCCAAAATTAGCTAATCCAAAAAAATTGTTTAATTTATGAAAACAATGTGCAAATATGTTACTTTTAAAGTTAAAACGTTTAAATTAATGAGGAATTGTTACTGAAACGTTACAATTAAAAATGTAACATTAATTTTAAACAGGGGGCGGCAAATTTGATGTGCCTACAGGCGGCAGAAATATTAATCCGCCCCTGGTAGTGTAGTGCGTGTAAGTGTAAGTGTGACAAAGAAATGAAGATATGACAAAGAAGAAGGAAAGATCGTGCGCGGTCCGTGGCCTTTTGGTTAGGGTACTGCTCCGGCATTCGCTGGTGTCGAGCGTAGAAATCATGTACAACTCTTCAGACTGCGGCTGAATTCGACCTAGCTATCTAACTAGCATCGAAAATCATGCCTTCGTCGGGGGCCAAACCCTAGGACCTCCCGGTCAGAGGAACTGCAGTGACTTCAGTTCATGCCCTGAGTCACGTAGGTCGGTGGTTCTGGAGGGCTTTGTTGATGCTTAATTTAATTGAGTCATTTATCTCGTTGTTAATACGGGTCATTTTCAAAGTGTGAATCTGTTCTAGTTAATCTTAGGTGGGGGTCGGCAAGCCAAACGAAGAAATATATTTTCTGTTTTTATCAATTTGGTATAGTTAAGGTTTCTGGTTGCGGTCCAAGAGCAACAATTGTCATTTAAAATGTCTTCATGTGTGAGTTATAGTTGTAAATCTTGGTCTTACTCATCAGGGGGGGGGGGGGGCGCCGATAATACGGGTGTGAGAGCATTTAGCTGCATGTTCACTTTATGTGTAATGTACTCGGTGTCCTTTCCAAACAAATTTTTGATAGAGAGTAATTCCAAGATATTTAGTAATATCCGGTGGGAAGACATGTAGACGACATTTAGTTAGGGGTTGGGATTTGTGGTCAATCCCGCGGTGGATAATGATTGCTGCGGATATATTGGGATTAGTCGGAGGTTGCTTTCCGAGTCCAGTCGGTTATGTTGTCAATATCTCGTTGAAGTATTTGTTCGGAGTTCGTGGCTAAGGATTTGGTGGGAAGTGTAAACGACATAATTGTAGTCACTAGTTTTTTCTAAGGAGGTTGATAAATCATTGGAATAAGAGGAGCAAAAGTTTAAATAAAGGACTGCTCCTTGGGGAAAGCCAGGAAGAATGGGTTAGGCTGAGGTTTGAGGTATGGATTACGTGTGTAGGTTTGAAGGTTCTGTGGGAAAGACAGCATTTTAGCAAACGGTTACGCAATTGGGGATATGATAACTTATTTTGTAAAGAAGGGGGCAGTAGCTGTCTGCGTAGAATGCCGTTGAGAATTCAAGAAGATAGAGGTTACTGGTTGTCTATCTTCTGCTAATCTTGATGTTCGTTACAAGGGAGCTTGTCTCGGCTGGTACTGTGCTGTGTTGCTGGGGAATATTTGGTTGGGAAAAACCCGCAAGTCGCAATATAGGTAGGCGCCGGATCTCGCCACCCATCGGGAGAAAAACCTCCCACGATAAACACTTGTACCACTCTTACAGGACTATTGAATTTAGAAGTTACCGCGTTCGCAAACAAGATATAATCGTTTAATTAATCAATCTAAACGTCTGGCGCATGATGTATATTTTCTGTTGCAGTAACATGGCTGATTCGAAGAACACCGGGCAGCCAGAAGACACGCGTCCAATCCCTGACTGGATCGACGCCGCCTTGTTGCAGCAAGCGCTGCGCAACGGCGGGGAAGAGAACTTTCAAGTGACAGACATCTCCGTGAGCTACGCCACCTCCCCGGGAGACAACTATGGCAGCACCATCTACCGAGCGAAGGCCACACTCTCCGACGGGGGGCAGCGTTCCTTCATCGTCAAAGGCCCCGCGCCTGGGGCGAATATTTCCAGCCTCGCCACAGAGTTAGGGGTTTTCCGGAGAGAGACGCTAATGTTGGCAGAGGTCATCCCAAAGATGGAGGTGTGTGACGCTACATGGAAAGATTTTAGAGAGATAAGAGGGTAGACAAAAACACGGCTGCGTTCGGATCCACTCTAATTGATTCACCGATGTTGAAGTTGACTGGCGTTAAAGTTGACCGGTGCCTAAGTTTCAAGTCGCTTATGATTACTGGAGCTTAAGTTGTCTGACCTTAAAGTTCACTATTGCGAAAGTTGACTGGTGCTAAAGTTGACTCGCGCGACAGTTAAATGGCGCTAAAGTTGACCGATTCTATTATCGATTGAATTGCTTAATTATTTTATGGAGTTTATTAATCGATTGTCAGGTCCTTTTGGAAGAATCATCCCCCCGGACTATCCCTACTATTCCACCGACTCACAACTCGACTCATTTGCCTGACTCACAAGTTGACCACTGCTGAATGTGAAGAACACGCAAACCCAACCAATTGTATTCTCGAGAGACGGAAACAGAGATATTTAAATTATATTCTTGATATTCATTTAATAGCTATATAATATATTCATTGTGTCAGGCCCTGTTAGAAGAAGCAGCCCCCGGCCGGTATCCACCCTTGGCTCCACGTTGCTACCACCACGGCACCTCCCCCGTGGAGTTCCTCGTGCTGGAGGACCTGGCCCCTCCCGGCTTCAAGATGGCGGACCGGAAGAGAGGCCTTGGGTTGAAGCACAGCCTGCTCGCGCTGCGAACCCTGGCCCGCTTCCACGCCGCCTCCTACACCGTGCTGCAACGGGAGCCCGGGCTTGCGGAGAAGCTGGACAACATCTGGAGGACCATGTCGTTGGGCTTGACTGGCTATGTGGACGCATTAATCCGTGGCGCGGCTGAGGTTTGTCGCAGCTGGCCTGGCTTCCAGGAGTATGCCGAGCGGCTGGAGAAGTTCAAGGTACAGACCACGGTACATCAGGAGGGAAGCCATGGTGTCCGTTAAAGAGAATTACATTGAAAATATTAATTTGAATCGTAGGCACTTCTTCAGAATGAATTTGCTGGTTTCAGTGGAAATTGTGGAATTACATGATACACAAATTAAATTATGTATATTTCTTTTCGTATAAAGCAAACACTAAATAAGTTTCTAAGATTGTTTACTTGAACAATCTTTGTAAAATATGTGCTCTTGAAGGCTCAATGACATTCTCAACATTTTCTCAAAAACAGGCTACAATTTTTGTTTAATTTTGTCTGGATAAAATGAACAACACTTAGAACATCACGCATGTCTAATTTTTGTTGAATTCTGTGAATTTTTTCAATTTGAAAATGTTCATCAATCATTATATTACTGAAGATGCAACGATTTTCTATTATTGGAATCTGTTCTTCAAAAGCAGATCTTGAAGTAAGATCATGACGAAATTTTCGAAAATGTGTCGTTTTTTAATTATCTTCCGTGAAATAAGGGCGAACAATTAAACAATTAAATAATTTTAAACAATTTTGTTTTCAAAAACAGCCCCACATTTTTTCTATAAATTTTTCCTTGGATAGTAGTCGTAAAAATTGAGCTGTCCCATTTTCAGGGACTTTTCAAAAATTTCAAGAATTAACCACACAAAATTACCATATTTTTCATAGAGATTTAGTCTTTAATAGAATCTGTTCTAAGAAAATATATCTTTAAAAAAGATCATGTACATTTTTTTTGAAAAAAGTAATAGTGTTCGCACAATTTTTGCTTAAAGTAAAAGCAATTTATAACATTGTTTCGGAAAACTAATCCAATTTTTTCTTTAAAATATTGCTCAAATAGAGGAATGGACGATTCAAAAAATTAGTCCAGGTCTCATTAATGTTGAAACCTCTCAATTTTTGAAAGTTGCATAAGTTACAAATAATGCGAGAATATATGTGCTGGTGTATCAACGCTAGTGTATTTTATTCTATGCAACTTAAAATTTTGTTGATGTAAATATATTGGATGCAGAACTGGGTAGAAATTCCCTATCCAGTAGTGATACACTAACCGGTTTTTGTGTTGATTGTTTCTTATAAATTGTCAAAAATCTTCATCGGGCCTTAGCGTATTAAATAGAGAGGATAATTATAATGGATATTGTGCTTTTGGTGTTTAATGAATGATTGAAAATTCAGGGTAACTAAAATGAGGGGTTTTGTGCTTTATTGCTACAGAAAGTTGCAATGGATACATATGTTAAATTAAATGAACCTCAACCTGAAGCATTTAATGTCATCACTCACGGTGACTACTGGATCATCAACTTCCTGTTCAGATATGAAGATGGAGTTCCTACAGATATTCGAGCTCTTGACTACCAGGTGAGTATATTTTGAATATCTTCTCTATATTATTTTTACCTGCGCATACTGCAAAAGTAGTATAATGTCATGAAATTATGCAGCGAAATGTTTTTGGAAGAAAATTCATGCAATTGCCAACAAAAAAGGTAGTAGGTTTCGGTGAAGTCATGTTGAAGGGGCTCTGTCTTTGGAGAGAAAAAAATCACTACTTGTTTGTTTGCCAACATTAAAAAAATACATTTCCATCATCAGTGTTTGTGACTAAAAGAAAAAAACATCAAAAGAATAGGGCTAAATATTCTTGAAAGTGGGACACCTCACGACATGTAAGGGACATACGCACAAACACACCGCCATGATTAGTACTGTAATGAAAAGCGAAGGAAATATCGAAGAAGATAGTGGGGATGGAATGGAGGAAGCTCAGAGGGCAAGACGGAATATCAGAAGGTTGCAAAAGTGAGGAGCGATGCTTTTGGAATCTAAATTTGTTCTTCTTTGATAATACCTCATTCTTTAAAGTCGTTTTTGATCTTTTTAGGAAAATGCGTTCGAACATTTTGCCGCCAATGGGGAGGAGAAATATTAGGCTGTGGCTTTCAGGTCGACGTGTCTTCTTCTTCGTTTTGGGAAATTGGTTCTGTCTCGTACCATATGCATACTCTCCCAGTAAGCAGGCGATCGCACCCATACTATCAGCATATTATTTTAGATTCTCAAACCAAGTTCTTTTATATCATTTACATTATTTTAACTAATTCCTGTAATTTATTTACAGAACAAAATAGTTAAATACTGCCGAAATTCATGCCTTGCTGTGAATTATTTAATGTATAACCGTGTATTAATTCTTGGGGTTCTAGTGACGTACCCTACTTTTGTAGATAGTATTCTTTACCTAATTGTTTTAAATATTTTGATTTTTATTTAATTTACATTTGGTTGTTTCGTTTATAATTTGCTGGACGTTAGCTCCTGGATATGTTTTTCCAAATTTTACGTATTGCAATACTATTCATTCGTAAACCATATACATTACTTCGTCAAAAATGTTTACACAAAGTTTGGGCCACATTTTCAATGCACGGGTTACGCACGATTCATGGAATTATTATGATGTATTATACAAATATTTATTTCTTAATCTAATATATACATTAATACATACATATATACATTTATACATTTTAGTTGCCGTCTGGCTTAATGAAAATTCTTACTTCTATGAGTATTATACATATATACATATATTTTTTATGATACATAAATCTATTCTAGATCTACGCAGGGACTCCAGCTTGTCGTCTGGTGTTGTTGCAGATCGTTGTTGTCATTGGTGTTGTTGTTCCGCAGCTAGCTTCCTGTGGCACGGGGTGGAGGAGGGCGCCTCTGCGGACTCTGTCCCGCGCTATCTGTTTGTACTCACGCGGGGCCAGGTGTATATTGCCGGTGTGCGTGTAGTAGCATGCCGCACTGCCATCAATGGCCTCAGTGACTATTTTTTCCCTTAAAGCTTTTAGTTTGAGGCCATCCGCAACTTTCTTTAGTGCGGCGTCACTACCCGCACACCATTCTCCCAGTGCCCCTATCACAAGCGGGAGTACTTCGGCGCTGTGGTAACCGACGGTAATGAGGTGAGCGCGGGTGGCTTCGTATTTTAGGCGCTTCTCTTCTAATTTCTTCTCAAGTTTGCCTTCTCGTGCGTCAGCCACCGCGAAGTCTACCACGAGTGCCATTCTGCCCCGCGCGAGTACGAGATCAGGGCGACTGCTGCCCACCACTGCCTGATTCTCCCGGAGCACCTGCCACCCCGCTGCAATGGCTGCTTCTTTATAAATGGCCCCGATGTTGTTGTGTCGGGCGTTCCATAAAGGTGACAGGTAGCGGCACCCCGTGGTAACGTGACCAATGTTCTCGGATGCTGGTTGCCCGTTGTTCCACGTACATTTCATTCTACAACTTTTGGTCACGTTACCTGGGCAGCAGTTGAGAGCTGGAGAGGAGTTGATCCTGGCCGGAAAAAGAAACTTATAGGTGGGAATTTTCATGTTCCTGCCAGACTGTAGGAAGTAAGTAGATTCCTTCCCCAACCCTTTGAGAGCGCTTGCATATATGCCTTGGGCGGGCTGTTCCAGCCAGCGCTGGGAGTGTGCCCTATGGAAAGCGTCACGTAGGCGTCTCACCAGCGATGACCGGTCCTTGGCGCTCAATGTCACTCTGTTCTCATCTCCATTCCCCTCCTCCGTGTTCGTCCCCAGTCGGCAGGTGACTGCATCACCGCAGGAAGTGGCGGAGTCTCTGAGGGCACCAGTATCCCCAGCGGTGCTGCTGCAGCCCGGACGGGTCGAGAAGGTTCGAGGATGGGACTCCACACCGGCGGCGTCGCCCGCACTTGCTCCTACGGTTGGTATCAGCTCCGGGTCGACGGCCCCGACAGGAGAGGGAGTGCTAGAGGTCGCTCCTCGCGGTTCCGCTATGCTGCGCCCAGTCGGGCCCAGCGGGGGTTTCGTCCGTTCGTACGCAGGTAGGGGGAAGGTGTGGGGAAGTGTGATGTCAGGAGTGTGGGTGTTCCCTATTGCTGTGAAATTCCATTCTATTTTAAGTCGTTTGGATGCCTGCCTTGCCCGCGACCAGAATGTTAGCGGTCCATAGCTGCGTTTTGTTTTCTCTCTGGAGTATTTATTCTTCTCCAAAGAAAGAATCCTGTGATAGGTTCCACCATCCATCGGTATGGCAAGTAATCTCCTTTCAGTAATGCAGGAATTATTTTAATGAATTTGATGAGTTGTCACATACAATTGCAATAAATCATGTTTTTAACGGTTTCACTGCCGAGAAGTGATTGTTATACTAATTTACATGTTGCATAAAAATGTACATTTCTTCTCTCTAAAACATTCCCTAAGTTTCATTATAAATAAAATGCATTCTAGGAGGGATTGGTTCAGAGAACTTACATTCACACACACACATACACGCATATACCTATCTATCTAATCACTACACTTACATTCACAAGCATTACACTACCAGGCTTGCCGGGAGTTGGAGGGATCTTAGAACTTGTCCCGGCTGGGACGGTGCCCCGATACTGGGAGATACCTAGTTAGGGAAAACCCACAAGCCGACGGGTGGGTTGGCGCCGAATCTTGCCAGTCAGTGGGAGGAGATCACCGCGACATAAATACATGCACTACACTTAAGGAGCTAATGACCTTATCAGTTGACGTCGCTTGAATTTGTTTGAGAAATTGAATCACTAATCAATCAATCAATCAATCATGGCGGTGATTGGAATCGCTTGATCCTCAGATGACGCGGGTGGCGTCGCCGGCCGTCGACCTTACCTACTTCTTCGCTAGCAGCGTCCGGGACGAAGTCCACGCGCGACATCAGGACATGCTGCTGCGCAAGTACCACTTGGAGTTCCGAAACACCATGGAGCTACTGGGGCAGGAGGTAAACACTCAATAATATCCTTTTCTCATTTAAAAAATATTAATTTTTCTTCCAACACTTATAACCGTATTCTTTTAAAAACTTCACTTAAAAATCACGTTTTTTTAAATAAATTAAATTTTTAAATCAGGATTTTTATTCAAATGTATTATTTAAATGGGAGTTTGATTCGTTAAGTGTTTTCTCTCTCTCTCTCTCTCTCTCTCTCTCTCTCTCTCTCTCCCTCTCTCTCTGTATATAATATCTAACCGTCTTACCTATCGTACACACTCGTACCTTCTTCAGCACACACAGCATGCACTGTAAGCAAGTCGTGAAGATATTATGCTCGTGAAGCGAGCTTAGAATCTCAGGAAGCAGGATCTTTGGGGTACGAGAAAGGTCTGAACCCTTGACACAATAAAAGTCACACAAATCACACATAAACGAGCATATAATTCACTTAAAAATCTGTGGCATGAATTGATAACAACGAAAAACAAATCAAACATAGAATTACACTTCCAAAAAATGATAAAAAAACACAAATAAGCAACTTTTACAGCCTATTCAACAAATGAACACTTAATTTTGTTCAGAACTAATTTTCTGAAGTAATTTCTCTGGCCAGTACTGGGAATTCCCTTTGAAAATTCACTACGTCTAAATTTAAATTATTCTAATTACAATTGCACGTAAAACTAAACCTAATTTACAATCTCTTGCCCTTTCAATATTTTACATACAATAATTAACATGTGGGCAAGTGCACTACTTCCAATTTGTCTTTTAATTATGACTAGTGGTAACAGAATAATGACTGCTACAATAGAATGGTTAAAGGCAAGCAATTACGCATTAAATCTCCCACTCCCAAGCTACAAATTATTAACATCCGTGTCCTCAATTTTTAACACTTCTGAAACTGTTCTTTTTCCCTGCCGACGTGAACTTGACCTAATTTCGTAGATCTACAGGTTACCTCGAAACTGTCCGTCTTTCAACCTTGAAACAGCGTGCTGCGTTCCGCACCGCGTTGCTCGATTCCGAAGTTCTGCGTTGCCTTCGATGTCCTCTTGCGTCCTCTCCTCGGTCGTCGTCTTCTCCCGGTCGACCCGCGTATTCTTCCGTTTCCACTAATCGGTTTTTTCTCCTCCCACGGCTGCTACCGCCTTCGATTACGCCCAATTTGCAGAAAATGTCCCTTGCACTTCCCTAACTGCCAGTGCAAGTACTTCGCTCGTTCCTAACTTTTATTCTGTTAATCAAGAACTTTCAGAGCTTTCCTGAGAACGGGCACACTTTTACTTCCTGCATTAGTTAATAGAAGAATATTTCTCTAATTCCTGACTACTGCACGGATGACTAGCTAGACGTTTCTCAACGCCGTACACTCCTATTCTAAACAGTCGTTGCGGCAATTTCTAACTAATCTAACGCTCTGATAAAATCTGCACACTTGCCAAGCGGTGCCTTACATGAAGAACTGCTGACCCGACGCGTGCTAGCAGAAGAGATGTTGACTCCAGGCGAGATGGCGACAAAAGAGACTTCCCACTTCCGCGTTTGCGTATTTATTGGCGTTCGCCTGGGGAAATTCGGCGTGGTGGGGATTATTTCTCCTACTTGTGCCTTCCACCAGCAAAAACGTGGCTTGATAGTTCGCGGCGACTAGTACGAGCAACGGATACCAGGCTGCGCGTTTTGCTACTCTGGTTTTCGGCCGCTCTTCTCGCTGCTTGTAAACGTTTATGCCGGCGAAACTGTGGTGTTATGGGGTTGTATAATCCCATTTCGCCACAATATATATATATATATATATATATATATATATATATATATATTATAATTTAATACATTGTTACGTAGACTTACCTAGATTTTTCTGCGAACCGTCAAATTTTTCTCGCAGGCTACTTGCAATCTGCTGGCAACCAGCCGATTGACAAAGGAGTGCAATTTAAAGAGGGTGTTTTGTAGTCGTAAGTTGACGCAAGTGGGTAGTTTAAAGAGCACCGAGAAAGGTATTTTGATGTCGAATAAAGTGGGTAGTTTGAAGTTGAAGAAAATAGTTAAAAGTTGTCTAAAGTGATGAGTTAGAATTTATCTTAAGTGGATAGTTGAATCTTGTATCAAGTGGATAGTTAAATGTTGTCTCGCCTGGATAGTTTAAAGTTGCCTCAAGTGGGTTGTTAACAGTTGTGTCAGGTGAATATTTAAAAGTTTCAAGTGAGTAGTTAAAAGTTTTATAAAATGAGCAGTTTCAATTTGTCACATGGTGGTTTGTAAAATTTGTCTCAAGTGAGTTGTTACATGTTGTCTAAAGCAGGTAGTTAAAAAGTTTAGTGGGTAGTTCAAAGTTTTCTGAAGTGTGTTGGAAAACATTCTCAAATTAGTACTTTAAAGTGGTCTCATGTGGGTAGTTTAAATTCGTGTGTGCTTCCAGGCGCCGCCGCTGGAGGCGCTGCGGTCCGCACTGGATTTCCACGGGTCCTTCTCGCTGTTCGTGGCGCTGGCGAAGCCCATCCTGGTGGCGGAACGAGGAAACAACACGGAGGCCATGATGACAGGCGACCACTCGCAGCTGTTGCCTCTTTACCAGCACCCTGACGTAGAGAAGTGGCTGCAGCGGGTGATACCAGACTATGCTCGTAGGGGTTGGTTGCCTGAATTATCCTAGTCGGGACGTCGGATGATTTCAAAGTATTTTGTAATGATAATGCAAGTTCTTCAAAATCCCATTCCAGCCTGCAATACGGCGGAGATGGTTTAGACACAAGTTTGAACTGTCGGATTGGCCTCGTAGGGGTTGGCTACTACATTCATTCTAACCGAGAAAGGGTATGATTTCAATGCATTTTATATTTTGTTAGAATCGAAGTAGAAACATTTCCATTAATTGAATACAACGACCTAAATGTATTATTGCTCCTTCGAAATAACTACAATATAAATTTCCATGTTGTAGCTGAATTTCACAGCTATTTGTGATCATTTTCCGATCCAAGTCTACCTCAATTGTGTACTATTCATTTAACAACTCCCGAAAAGAAAGTCAGTATAGAATTCTCATATTTTTTAATGCATCACAAAAGAAACAAAAACATGACTGATGAAAATGCATTATTGTATGCAATGTATTGCAATATACGATCTTGTAATGTTAATACAATAAATTATTGTTATTAAATAGAAATATTGAGAAATTGTGTATTTCTTTGTAATTATTGAGAGAATTTGTGATTCTTGAATTTTTTCGGTGTCTTCCTACAACTACAAAATTAATGATAGAGATTTATCCTTCAAATAAAATTTGTTCTCCATAGGACCGGTTTCACCAGCCAGGATCAAATTCGTAGTTTCGAGATCCGAGTTTCGTGATCCTGATCCGCGGAGTCAAGGCCGACTTGATCCCTGTGCGTTTCACCAACGTTTTGAGACTTCGAAGTTAATCCGGATGCCATGATTCACGAGCAGTCGTGAAAATGCGCGGTTGGCAACAATTTTGCAATGCATTGTGGGTATTCTCGCGGTCAGCTGTAGCAAACGAGTTGTTTTGATTTCATTTCGTTCCGTCTGTGTGGTGTTCTTGTTCGGTGATGGATTCGCCTGACGTTGGAAAGAATGCATAGACTACGCCCAATTTCTCTCCAGTTGAAAGAGAAATACTCGAATGCTTAATGAGCAAATACAAAGAAAGTTTTAATGCTCGTTCTGACATTTCAAAATAATCGCTTCTTATGGGAATTACTCGTGGTGTCTCTCCCCCACAATAAATCTTCAATGACTAAATTAATTATAATAATAAAAATAATAATAATATTTATTGAGTCACATTCGAAAACATACTCCATTTTTACGACACAAATTAACCTAACAAGAACAAAAATTGAAAGTATTACATTAAAAAAGTATTCAAAAAAAACTATCCCTCTCCAATTGCAGTACAGATATCACAAAATGCTTTTTTACTAATGATACTTATAATTACACTAATTCGAAGCCAAAATATATTTAAATTTTACTTCCCAATACCGAGGTCTAACCTACAATTGTGTTAACCCTACTTTCATTACAATACTATCTTAAAAACACATTGCTCAATAAATATTACGCGCAATCCTACTTCTTAGCGAATACTTCCATACTGAATCTAAGTCCAACTACAGGTATTTACTTAAAAAATACGGAAAACTGGAATAGCTAGACGACCAAGACGAGAAATAACTCCTGATCTGGCCGTGATCCACAGCTCGGCGACGGATATTTTGCGAGTCAAATTTGATCCGAGTCAGACACGTTGATTCGTGTCAAGTGCGCAAAGAAACGTACAACGGGATGAAACTGAAGTTGATCCGGATCAACAGGGGGTCATCATCTTGATTCCGGTTGGTGAAACCGGCCCATAGTGAGTTCATTCAATAAAATTATTGAATTATTGGAATTTTTGTACTTCGAGTACTGGCGCCACCTAGATCAGTCGACGAGAACTCCAGCGCCCCATGTTGGTATCACTTGTACTGTTGGTATTGTACGTGCGCGAGTGAACGGACCCTCCGTTCTTTTGTATTAAAAACATTTAAATAAATAGTCATTTGAACAAAATACTCGTTTCATTCAAAAGGTTATGGGCCCAGAGAACGCTTGAAGTGGAAAAACCAGACTATTTGTGACCGATCGTAATCTGTGAGGCGGATTTCGAATTGCCAAGGACCTAACCTCGAATTTGGCTGTGGAAGCGTGTTCGTTTCGCTTGAGCGCGCATTCGTCGTGTGACTCGCGCAGTTTATCGAGGAAGCTTTAACCGTTTGGAGGGCTCGCCACGTGCATATAATTGTCGATTGCAATCTGTGAGTCAGATTTCTAATCGCGACGGACCTAACCTCGAATTTAGTGGTGGAAGCGTGTTCGTTCTTGTTCAAGCTCGTGTTCGTCTCGCTTGAGGTCGCGTTCGTCGCATGTGTGGCAATTGAGTGACGTCACAATGGCTGAGAGATTAGACATGAATAGCCTGAGTAAGTTTGATGGCAGTAATTACAATCAATGGCGATTCCAAATGAACTGTGCACTTCGGGCAAAAGGACTCTACGAAATCGTCCATGGAACTGAACTGAAACCGGAAAATAACAATGAGACGCAGAAGGTATGGATTAAAAATGACGCAACGGCAATGTTTATTTTGACATCTGCGTTAGACTACGCGCAGATAACCTTGATTGAGAATTGTGAGTCATCTCATCAAATAATTGATAAGCTTTATTCGATCTATTTGCAACGATCTGAGTCGAGCAAAATGATTGAACACGAACGATTTCACCAATATCGAATGAAAGATAGTGACAGCGTTGCTCAACACATTGCGAATGTCGAAAACTTAGCGAAGAAATTAAAGGATATTGGCGAGACTGTAAGCGATGCGGCGATAATGACAAAAATAATCAGCACGTTGCCGCAGAAATTTTTGAATTTTCGACAGGCGTGGCTATCAGTTAGCGAAGACAGGCAAACGCTGACAAATCTGACGTCTAGGTTAGTTGACGAAGAAGCAAACCTGTCTTTGGTTGAGCAAATGGAAACTGCGTTCACGGTCTCATCGGGCGATCAATCGGGCGATCAATCGGCAATCAATCGGCGAAATCAAAGAGGTCGACGAAGCAGAGCGAGCCGTCATCAAGTGGATCGAGCAAGCAGAAATCAGTCGATCAAAGCCAGGAGGTGAAACAAAACATCAAATGCTATCAGTGCGGGAAAAGGGGCCACATCGCCCGGTTCTGCAGGAACAAGCCTAAGCATAAGTCATCACATCGCGACAAGGAGTATACTTCATTCAACGTGGAATTTCCTGGAGATGTCAACATGGAAAATACGTGGATCATGGACAGCGGAGCATCTGCCCACATGTCGTACAGGGCTGAACTATTCTCAAACATGTCTGCTGTTTCTGAAGGGACTACAGTCGTAATTGGAAACAACGTGTCATTACCTGTCATTGGAAAAGGAGACATCGAGATCGAGAAAAAGATTAAAGGTGAGTGGTACAAGTCAGTTATCACGAACGTCCTATTTGTTCCTGACCTGAGAAGAAACCTGTTCTCTGAAGCTGTCGCGACCAAAAAGGGTTGGTCAATAATGAAGTAAGGAAAAAAGGCAGAGATTCTACATGGCTCAAAACTCATTGCGAGTGCGATTCTCGATGACAACAATAATTATCGTATGTTGTTTAGAAATATTTCAGGTTATATTAATTCATATTAAAGGCCGTAAGGTCAAGGTTTTGCACTGTGACAACGGTCGAGAATACCTAAATGAAAGTCTGCAGGAATATCTGAAGAGAGAAGGCATAATCCTAGAAAACACTTCGCCTTATACCCCACAACAGAACGGTCGCATTGAGAGGGTAATGCGCATGGTCATGGAGAGTGCCAGGTCCATGATGCACGCAATGAACACGCCAAAGTACCTCTGGGGCGAGGCAGTTAACACGGCAGTGTACATTCTCAACCGGACTCCAACAAGCGAAAAGAGAAGTACGACGCCGTATGAAGCTTTCATGGGTAGGAAGCCATCATTATCGCATTTAAGAAAGTTTGGCTGCACTGCATTTATGCACGTCCCCGACTGTCAAAGAACAAAGTTGGATGACAAATCTAGCAAACTCATGTTTGTCGGGTATGATGGAAATTCTGACAATTATCGACTGTTTGACCCGACAACAAAAAAGGTAAAAGTTTCGAGAAACGTGATTTTCGATGAACACACTACGATCGATACCGAGAAGAAGACCGTCCAGATCAGCATTGCGCAAATGGAAAATGGAGACGACGACGCTGAAGAATATCCTGGAGGTCGAAACCAAATCGTCGATCTAGGTGGAGCATCCAACTTAGCAGCTCCGGAGGCGCAGCGGCCGGCAATGAGAAATCCCGCAGTAAATGAGACCGAACCTCAACAGGATCTGGATGGAGAACAGTTCGACGCAAACCTGAGGAACGTCGAAGCTCTTCAAGAGGATGAAGGGACACTCGTCGACAACGCCAGGGACTACAATCTGAGGAAGCGAGACAAATTGCAACGCCCAGGAAGATACACAGCGAATTTCGCTATGGTAAATGAACCGCAGACTTACAAGGAGGCCATGGAAGGCAGTGAGTCAAGAGAGTGGTCAAAGGCGATCGCAGAGGAGCTCAGTGCCCTGAAAAGGAACGACACATGGCAACTCGTGAAGCGAACTGGCAGCATGAAGGTCATCGGGTCGAAGTGGGTTTTCTCTCTTAAAGATCAAACATCGAACAAACCAAGGTTCAAGGCCAGACTATGTGCCAAGGGATTTTCCCAGGAGAAAGGAGTTGACTACGACGAGATCTTTTCGCCTACTACTAGGTATGATTCGATAAGAATTTTATTGGCTACAGCAGTGAAGAATAATTACAAGATGTTACAGTTCGATGTATGCACAGCGTTCTTATATGGAGACCTACACGAGACAATTTACATGGATCCACCAGAGGGTGCTAATATAAGTGACGGTCAGGTATGCAGACTACAAAAATCACTGTACGGGTTAAAGCAGGCATCGCGGTGCTGGAACGAAAAGTTTAACCAGTTCATGCTTGACCAAGGATTCCGACGAGGAGAAGCAGACAAGAGTGTTTACAGGAAGAGTTGTTCAAAATCGACGATAATTCTGATTCTCTACGTCGATGACGGACTAGTCATGTCCTCAGATGAAGCATCGCTCTACAGTTTCTTGGATGAGTTGGGGAAGCAGTTCGAGATCACGGTCATGGAACCCGTACATTTTGTCGGGATGGAGATATTGGACGAGACCGATGAGGGTAATAATCGTCGTATACTTATTCACCAATCTAGTTATATTCGCAGGATGATCGAGAAGTTTCACATGCAAGATGCAGCTCCGGTAGGTACACCAGCAGATCCGCACGTGAGACTGAAGAAACCAGACTATGATGATCATAGCGAAGATTCCTATCCGTATCGGGAGGCTGTGGGATCATTGATGTTTGCAGCGATCGTGACACGACCAGATATAATGTTCGCTACGAATCAAATTAGCAGGTACACTTCAAATAATGACCAGACTCACTGGAATGCAGTCAAACGTATTCTAAAATATTTGAAGGGTACTATAAATTTTGGCATAGAGTACCGTAGAAATTCAGAGATGCTAGTGGTCACAGGGTACTCCGACTCAGATTTTGGAAACGATTTAGACACCCGTCGCTCCATGTCGGGTTATGTATTCCTTCTGTCAAATGGGGCGGTCACTTGGTCCAGTCAAATCCAGAAGGCTGTGACATTATCGACGACGGAAGCGGAGTACGTTGCTGCCTCAGAAGCAACTAAAGAAGTGACCTGGATTCGTCAGTTTCTTGATGACATTGGGGAACCAGTCCAGGAACCAACAAACCTGAAGATTGACAACCAGGGAGCGCTTTGTCTTGTGAAAAATCCAGTCTTCCATAAACGAACAAAGCATGTGGACATCAAATATCATTATATCCGTGAGAAGCTTGAAGAAGGGACTATCAGCGTTAGTTTTGTACCGTCAGATCTAGAACTAGCCGACGTCTTCACCAAGCCTACTCCTCGAGATCATTTCCATAAACTTATCTTTAACTTGGGAATGAGAAAGTGTTAATTTTTTTATATATAATTGTTGTTCATCGTTACATCAAAACAAAAACCTATTTTTTTATTTTATGAGATTTAAGCACTCAATTGGATGGACTATTGGATTATTTGAATTTTCGTGCTTCGAGTACTGGCGCCATCTATATCAGTCGACGAGAACTCTCGCGCCCCATGTTGGTATCACTTGTACTGTTGGTATTGTACGTGCGCGAGTGAACGTGCCCTCCGTTCTTTTGTATTAAAAACATTTAAATAAATAGTCATTTGAACAAAATACTCGTTTTATTCAAAACTTTGCTTCAGCTTGAAACAGTTCACATGAAACAGAAAGTCTAATGGAATAAGAAATTCTTATTTATTTATATTTTTTAAGGGAAATGGAATTTGAAAATTCCTTTACACTGTAGAACATGTTGTTAAGCAGGAAAGCTTTCAATTTACTTTTAAATGTATGAATTGTGTTTATGTCTTTGATATCATTGCCTAGTTTGTTGTAAAGTGTAATGCCCTCTATTAGGGTGCTTTTTTGATAAAGTGTAGTTTCAGAGTGGGGAACGTGTAGGTTATCCTTTTGACGGGTGTTGTAGTTATGTACATCAGAATTTAAAGTAAAAGTGTCTTTGTTTTCCAGGAGAATTTTCTTTGTGAAGACCACTATTTCAAATATGTACATGCATGGTAGAGGAAGAATCCTTAGTTTATTAAACAAGGGTTTGCAAGATTCCAGCTTATGAGTGCTGGTCATTGTTCGCAGTATTCTTTTTTGGATAATAAATGTGCGAGTGCTTTCAGGGGCATTTCCCCAGAATATTATTCCATATTTTAGGTGTGAGTGCACATTTGCAAAATACATTGTTCGAAGTGTCTCAATGTTGGAGCTTGACCTGAGGGTGTATAGGGCATAGCAAGGTTTGCTGAGCTTCTTGTTAAGATTTGAGATGTGAGTGTCCAATTTTAGGTTTTCTTGAATTGTTAGTCCGAGGAAGGTAGTTTCATGAGATATTGTTACAGGGTTATTGTTTATGAGCAAATGCTGTGAGAGTTTTTCTTTAGATCGAGCATTCATGAAATTTAGAGAGACTGTCTTGCTGGTGTTTATGATGAGTTTGTTGTCTTGAAACCATTTTACTAGTGCTTGCAAAGTTTTGTGAGTTTATTTTTCTAATGATTGTTGTGTTTTTGCTTTGATGATGATGTTTGTGTCATCTGCAAACAAAATTATTTTGTTGTTCCTTAAAGCCAAAGGCATGTCATTTATGTATATAAGGAATAGTATTGGCCCAAGGATGGATCCTTGCGGGACTCCACAATTTATTATTTGAGGACAGGAGTAGTATGATGAGATTTTGTTTTCTTTAGTGTGTTGGAGGGCAACTATTTGTCTACGGTTTGATAAATATGATTTGATCCATTGGCCTGCAATGCCTCGAATCCCTAGCATTTCTAGTTTTCTTAAAAGTATATGATGGTCAATGATGTGACAAATCTAAGAAAAGGCCAATGGGAATTTCCTTCTGATTTAGTGCAACAAGTATGTCATTTAAAAAGGAGAAGATGGCTGTGTCTGTGGATCTATTACTCCTGAAACCATGTTGTGCATTTGTAAGGACATTATTTGCATTGAGAAACTGTTTGAGTCTATCATTGAAAAGTCTTTCCAGAATTTTTGAAAATCCTGATAACAGGGAAATAGGCCTGTAGTTCATTGGGTCATAACTATTGCCTTTTTTAAACAATGGTTTAATTTTTGCTGTTTTGAATATATCTGGAAATATGCCTGATTTTAGAGAGTAATTGCAGATGTGAGAGAGTGGTTGCACTATACATGGAGCACTGTGTTTAATAAGAAAATCTGGAATGTTGTCCATGCCTGCTGAGAATTAATTCTCCATTTGTCCAATGATTTTAAAAATTTCAGAGGGGGTGGTTTCATATAAAAATATGGAATTTACAATTTGTGTAATATTAGTGTTTGTATGGTGTGTTTTATTGTTTAGAGAGTGTTGAGAGATTAACTTATTACTAATTTGTGAAAAGTGTTCATTGAATATATCAGCTATTTCTTGTGGGTCTTGTACAGTTTCGTTTTTGTAGTGGAACTCTATGTTTTTTTTGTTATTATTAGTTGGTGCTGAAGTCTTTTTAATAATGTCCCACATGGCTTTTGTTTTATTACGTGCATTTGCAATGTACTTATCATTTGTTATAATTTTTGCTTGTTTGATTACTTTTTTTAGGATCGAATTATATGTTTTGTAATATGAAATGAAGTTTGAGTTACATTTGTAATTTGTTAGTATTTTATGCATGTTGCGTTTTCTTTCACATGACACTTTGATGCCTGTGTTAATCCATGATTTAGTTTTCTTATTTTGGATCTTTTTAAGTTTTTGAGGGAAAATGGCATTGAAATGTCTTAAGAATATATTTATGAATGAGTTAAACTTATCATTTGTATCGGTTGTCTTATATACTTCATTCCAGTTTTCAAATCTGAGCAAGTTTTGAAATTTTATTATGTTTCCTTGGGAATAGTTATGGATTTCTTTGTAAGTTGTCTGTTCCGCGGTTTTTGTTTCTGTTGGAAGTGTTAGGATCTGGGCAATGTGGTCACTGAAACCAGTATTAAATGTAGCAACAGAAAAACAATGGTTATTTGCATCTATTATTATTTGATCTATAGCAGTGCTACTATTTTTGGATATTCGTGTTGGTGTATTTATGGTTGTTTGTAAATTGTATGATTTTAGTAGGTCTTTAAATAGATTTTCATTACTGGATTGTGTGAGGCAATTTATATTGAAGTCACCACAAAGAATAGTTTTATACTGTCTGCGTTTTTGAAGTTTTGTTAGAATAACTTCCAGATTTTTTAAAAAGGTTTTCAAATTTCCAGCAGGGCTACGATATGTGCATAATACCCATGTTTTTATTGTTGTTAAGTCAGTGATGGATATTTCAAAGTCTTTCTCTTTTACAAGATGAGTGTGATTTGTGTAGGGTACAAAACTAATTCTATTTTTAATAAAAATGCATGTCCCACCATGTGCATGATGTGCATTGTTAATATTTCGACATGAGCTACTGGCTAGAGAGAAACCTGGTATATATGTGTTATCTAATTGTTCTTTAGTTAGCCAGTGTTCTGTGAAGCACAATACTGAAATGTGGTTGAGTTTCTTCTCAAGTAATATTTCTATGTCAGTGAGTTTATTTCTCAGTGACTGTACATTTTGGTGAAGAATGTGCAAATAGTTTTTATTTTTGTGTATTGTCTGCTTTCCTGCTGATGTTTGATGCTACAGGTTATGCACAGGAGTGGGTTTTCGGTTGTAGCGGAAGTTACATGTACGGATGGGACGGGGAGTAGGAAGTGTGGAAGTAGGTGAAGGGGCTGAAGAGGAGAAGAAAGGTGAGGAGGTAGTTGGAAGAAGTGGAGTGGGCAGGAGCGGTGCAGGAGTAGGATCTGGCGTAGGTAAAAGAGGACTGGGGGCAGGTGAGGGATGTGGAGTGGGCAGGAGAGGTGTGGGAGTAGGAGAAGGAACTGGTGGGGGTAAGAGAGGACTGGATGGTGGTGAAAGATGCGGAGTGTGTAAGAGGGTTGTGGATGGAGAGGCAGAAGAATGGGTGGGAGATGGATGTGAGGTAGCAGGGGCAGGGGTTGCCAGTAGGTGCGAGATGAGCATGGCTCCTAGTTTTTGTTTTCCTATCTGGTTCATGTGGAGACCATGCCGAGTAAAATGTTTTCTTGAGAGGTTGTCAAGATCAACAAGTGTGATAGGTGTCCCTCTCAAGTGCTGTCTTATATGATGGTTTGCAATCTTAATTTCATTGTTTATAGGAATGTTGTCGTGCCAGGGGGGCAGAGTGGTCATGATTACATTTGTGTGTTTGGCAGTCTCTTGTATTTTTGTTAAATGTTCCATTGCGTGAAAGTGACTGCCAGAATTACTGTCATTCTGCCCACCTATAATTATTACTGTGTCATGTTGTGTAAAAGATCTAGTCTGAGTGTTTAAGTTCTCAATTACATGAGCCATCGTGGCATTAGGTTTAAAAATACCTGTAATTGAGAACTTTGACGGGATTTTCTCTCTCACAATGGAGGAAAGGTTCCTACCATGGCTGTCAGCTAGAATCAAAATTTTACGTGAGTGAGAGAGAGTGCAATTTGTTGTTTTAGTCTTGCCCGCTGAACTGTGTTTCTGTTGAGATTTTGAGGGCAGACTTTTAGTAAACGTGCGCCTATTGTTTACTGGTTGTCGTGGTAAGGTAGGTTTGGTGGTAAGAGGTGGAAAGGAGACAGGGTCAGAAAGGATCGAGAACCTGTTGAATGTGGGGGAATATATAATTTCATTAACATCACATAATTAAGAAATCGTATTACTAATTTATCCTATCTTTTTGAGTTATTTTCATATTCATCAAATATTTGTTGTATTTCATACATTAAGATTACAAACAAAACAAATTTCATAGACCACACGTTGAGAATCAATTAAACAACCCTTCAGACATAATCGCACAAAGGCGAAATTGTCATAGATAATTATAAACCCCTCTGAGTATTAAAGGGACTTAACGGCTTCAGTAAAAATAAGTACAATACGTTACTTCAGCATTTCACTCAAAACAATGATTGTATCACAAAAAATTTCAAAGGATTATCTACTTTCAAGAGGCACATCATCACATCTCTACTTACTTCGAAGCCATGATATAATAGAACTGAGAATAGATATTTAACTTACAAAACTAGTAAACAACACCAATATCCTACCTTCGCTGGCGTATGAATTTGGGCTCAAGAAACTTGAAAGTGGAAGTCAACATCCGGTGGAAAATGATCCGATAAGATCATGTGTCACACAAATAAGTTCTTACGAAATTGGACTTCATGCAGTCCACATTATTTATCTAAAACGTTCTGTTGATGTATGCACAAAAACACAACCAAATAGTGATATATAATCTAGATTGCGTCTTAACGATGACTTTTACGTCGTATTTTCCGCGTTAAATCTGTGCGTGTTAAATCTACCGCGTTCCAATAGCAACCCACGATACAATAACAACCGCGCCACTTGCGCGCCAAGGACCAAGAAACAGTTGAAGGCAAAAGATCGCAGTGAGCCAGAGAGAAAATAGTGAGCACTGATGACAACATTCCAAAAATGCACAGAAATCTTAACCGACCTTAACGACCATAAATATTATACGGAAGTTAGGTTTACGGAGCTTGGTCAGTAGTAGCAAATATTTTTTAACACATGGTTGTTTACCAACATTTCGGAAGATGTATATTCCATCATCAGCGCTTCCAACAACCAGCAGAGAGAGCGCGAGGTAAAAGTAAAATACAATAAGGTTGATCCGGAGTTCATGGTGCCACCGGTTCCTTTGGTTCACTGATTCGGTTCACTAATCTCGTGATTCACAAGGTTATAGTTTCGCGGTTCACTTCAATCACTGGAGAAAAATTTTGATGGCATTGATTCAAACCATAAATATACACACAATTTAACTATGTCACTATGCCAAAAAAGTTATACATTTTTCCAATTACGAAACTTTTTGTCTTCATGAAGATACATTTTAAATTTCAATTCACATCTAAAATTTCACTTCACAACACTCTTTTAAATCACAAAATTAAGACTTTATCTAGCTGGTTGAAATAGACTTGATTTACTAATAAAACAGCCTCCTAACAACACATTTAGTTGTTACTATGACTACAAAATTATTTACTTCATAATTTTATGAATCGTCAAATAGTGAAGAATTTTGTGGCGTGGATTTGCGTGTTTCATTGCCATTTCAAGTTCCTTTTTAATTGTTTTGTGTGTCTACCGAGATGGGAGGTATAAATTCAGAATTTTTTTATGATTTGCGCCGAAAGGGAAGTTTGAATGTGATTCAGTGGCGTCAGAAAGTGGGTATGCTTGCGTCTCGACGTGTATATAATGTATGCAAGAATGAAATGAAGTTTATTGAGAGAAAGGATAGAACAGATGGTTTTGAGTGTATTTGCAGAGTCAGAGGCCAGAATGGTCATTGTGTGAAAATGTCTGTACGAAAGGATTCTTGGTTTGAGAGGAGACTTATTAATTTACTGAACTTTAGTTCATAAGAAGTAAAGAGTGTGTATTTTTTCAGATATAAGCAGATTTGGTGATACGTTGATGAATCATTGAAGTTTTTCGTGTTATAAGGATGTTCTACGTAATTAGTGCAGATATGTTACACTCATTTTACTACCATAGTATTTTTAATACTCTAAAAATTCTATAATTTCAGCGATTATGTGAGTTAATTTTTTATATTTTTTCTAATAAAATACTGCTATCTTTGACATATAGTATTTGTTTGAAAAAATAGTCTGGTTGATTTTATATTATTAAAATGGGGGGTTTGGGGAGCGATAGCCCCCCAATAATAAAAATGTTTAAATAGAAAGTGTTAGTGAAATATATTGCGAATTCTAGAGCATATAAAAAAGTGTTAAGTAGATAAGATGCTTTTTTTGGTAATTAAATTTTGGCTTTGAGTAGTAATGATAGTTTAAGTAGCATGTGAGTGTTAAATAGAAATTATAATTCTTGCGATAACATAG